>ML097077.1:0-12753 GCA_003697995.1 Taxidea taxus jeffersonii | reverse complement strand
TATCCTGAATCTTCTGAGAGACTTACTAAATAGCAGGGCATTCATGGGAATTAGTCAGTTTTTTGCTTTAATTGACTAAAGCAACGTCAACCCTCTACATTAGATGGTATGATTTAAAGCACCTTATATAGGGGCGCCTTTGTGGCTGTCTATTAAGCATCTACCTTTGGTCCTGGGATTGAGCCCCCTGTTGGGCTCCCCGATCAGTAAGGAGTCTGCCTCTCCCTCTCCCTCGACCCCTCCCACACTCACACACATGCACTCCCTCTCTCTCAAATGAATAAAAAAAAATCTTTAAAAAAATAATAAAGCCTCTTATAGATCCTACTTACTCAATAATATCTTCCCTATCAACTTGCCACTTGCCCTACGGGTTGATTGGAATTCTAATCACAACTCAATCCTATGGGGTCTGTATTTGTTTGGGTTTTCCAGAGAGAAAGTATGTTCAGATGATGCCTGCATGTCCTACAAAGCCGTTTTGTCTTCCTCTGTTAACTGCTCGCAGGGAACTCCCCATGAGATCATAGCTGCCTGCCGGGAGAGTGAAGGCAGTGTAGTAGGCCTGGGGACCATGTGCATTTGGGCCAATTATTCATGTAACAACGCACTTGTGCTTTCAGGGCCTTCTCAAAACCAATGACATACATTGCACTTCCATTTGATGATGGAGTGCTACTATGCCTGCCCAACTTTATGGCCGCAAGGGTCAGATAACACCAAGTTTATGATGGGCCCCCTCAGGTCACGTGATAACTCAGTGGCCCATGATTCAGCCTCTACTAAGTCCTGATAGCCAGCCATCAGCTGTTGTTCAGAAGGAGTGTAGCCACTTTGCCCTAAAATTCTAAGGGCCTGCACTGCGATTCACCTTTTGGGGCCTGCTGAAAGCTCCAGACAGCCCCCTCATCCACCACTGTCCCTTTAAGTACCTTTGGCCCCACTAGATCATTTGACACAAGGGGCAGAGCAGCTGGCCCAGCTGCCTGGACTCATTCTCAGCTCCATGCAAACCTAGCAGCTTTTCGCATCACTCAGTAAACAGGCTAGAGTGACACACCCAAATGAGGAATAGGTTGCCCTAGTTGTGGAAGAGACCAGATGCAACAACTGCTCCCTCACTTTAAAAGGCAAAGAAGCATCCCAACATGTCCCTCACCACTGAACCTCTGGAAATATCAGTAAGTTAAAAGGCTGCTTTATTTTCATCAGATTATTTCCCACCCTCTAACACACAAATGTCTTAAGAGGTCTAGAATAGTTTCTACCTCTTATTCACTATGCCCAACCAGCATAATTCCATCCGTGTAATGGACCAATGTGATATTTTATGGAAGGAAAAAGCAGTTTAGGTTCCCGCAAACTAAATTCAGACATAAAGCTGGAGAGTTGATACACACTGGAGGTGGGACAGTGAAGGTGTATTGCTGCCCTTGCCAGCTGAAAGCAAACTGCTTCTGGTGATCTTTACTAATAGGTATTGAGAAAAAAGCATTTGCTAGCCCAGTAGCTGCATACCAGGTCCCAGGGGCTATGTTAATTTACTCGGGCAATGGAACCACTTCTGGTGTAGCAGCTTATAATCCAGTGGCATTCTCCAAGATTCATCTTCTGCAGAGGCCTGCTAGGTGAGCTGAATGGGAATGTGATGGGAATCACCACCCCTGCATCTTTCAAATCACTGATGGCAGTGTTGCTCTCTGAATTTCCTCCAGGAATGCAGTATTACTCTTGGTTTATTATTTTCCTAGGTGGAGGAAGTATTAATGGCTTCCACTTGGCCTTTTCCACCATAATATCCTCATGCTATGGGTCGGGAAATCTGCTGGCTGCTGAGTATATCTATTTCAATTATGCATCCTGGAACTGGGGAATGGGAAAAGTTTGGGAACCCACTGCATCTACTGCGAGACAAACCTGAGCTAAAAATTCACTGACCACCTGACCTCTATAAGCCCCTCCTCTGGTGGGCCACAGTGACATTTTAGATCTTTCAGAATTTGTGTCCGTTCAGAATCAGTATCCAGTGCTCCCCTGAAAGTCTGCCTATTTCTTTTTCCTCAGGGCACATTTACCTTGGTGAAAGGCCATTGATGCCTTTGAGGAAGGCAGGAGGAAAGATTAATAGTACAAATTTGGGGCACTCTGTCAGGGTACTTGCTCAAGGCTGCCCTACCTCCCCTTCATTCAAGAACTTCTGGGTCTATAAACTAGCTGAAATCAGGGAATTGACTGAGGTACCATGATTCTGTCTTTATGTTTCAGGCTGGACTTTTGAATACTTGACCTAGAAAGTTTCTGCTTATATAGATCAAGAATGTAGTAGGCTTCCTATCTGTTTCACTTCTCTGAACACTGTGAACAACTAGCCAACACCACAGGTTAGCAGGAGTCACACTCTTCTGATTGCTGCTCTGACTCTTTGTCCATTATGGTGGCCACACCCTCCTTGCCTTTGGCAGTTGAATGCAGCCACTTGGCCTCTGCCGTCCTTGTATCTAATTATTCCCATGACATTTAGGTTACTGAATTCAGTGACTATGGTCCCTGCTGTAATTTCTGGCCTACATAGAAGAGCAGTCATGGAACTATTCAAGGATGTTGAGTTGAGGCTCCCCTCACAAACTTATTTCTGATAGTAGTGGTGAAAGATATGTCTTCTAGACTCTCCCAGGGTAGGTGAGTAGGTATTAAATGGCAAATCCACTCTAACTTTCCAATCTCCCTGAGCTTTTGAACCCTTCCTATATATAAATTAAAGCATGTCCAGCATTTCATTTCCAGTTTGCTCACTGTAGACCACCTCCAGGTTCACGTTTCAGCTAACCAACTGAACTATGACAGCCCATTCTTTTTTTAATTTTTTTTTTAGTACAGTTGACACACGTTGTTACATTAGTTTCAGGTGTACAACATCATGATTCAACTTTTTTGTATATTTTGCTATGCTCACCACAAGTGTAGCTACCATCTTTCACCCTACAACACTTTTACAATATCATTGACTATATTCCCCATGCTGTGCCTTTTATTCCTGGGACTTATTTATTATATAACTGGAAGCCTGTATCTCCCACTCCCCTTCACCCATTTTGGCCATCCTCCCACCCCCCTTTCCCTCTGGCAACCATCAGTTCATTCTCTGTATTTATAGGTCTGATTCTGTGACAGCCCTTTCTAACTACCCAAGCTGCAACATTACATGCAGAATCTCTGCTTAATAAGCTCGTATCAATAAATAAATTTGTTTCTTCCACCATTATCCTATATGCCCTGAATATTCATCCCCACATATGTTCTTTGGATTTCTGCCTATGTAAATTCAAAAACTCAAATAGTTTTTTTGGAAAGTAGCACACCTCCACATGGGTCTACTTCATACCCCTCCGTTAGGTGCCTGCTGGGACTTGAGTCTAGTTATAGGTCTAGAAACAAAGAGTGGGATGAATCCTAAAGAGAATCAGCATTGTCTTGAGGTCACTATAGTTCCTTCAGATAATCCATAGTTAATTCCCTCAGACAGGGGTGGAAACACTGCTACTACTGGAGGTAGGGAGGGTGTGCCCCCTGGTAGTAGAGAGACCTCTTCCACTAGCAAAGAAGAGATATCAGAATTTAGGGGCACAATGTCTCCATCTTCATCAGAGTCTTCCCACACATCTCCATTCCAATTTACAGGATCCCATTTTTCCCCAGGCGATGCCCTCACTTAAACAGTAGGCTGGGACTTCAATTTGCATTGTATTTTAACCAATTGCAGAATGAGATTCTGCATTTGATGTTCAGCCGTCTCAGCCCTGCGGCTACAGGCAGTAAGGGTCTCCTTCAGGACACACAGAAGCTTTCACTCATTTCTGTGGCACTCAAGCTGGGAATTTGAATTCCTGAGCTCATCCTTTTTTTTTTTTTCCCCACCACTTTGTCAAGTGACATTAGGAGCAACTAGACAACATCTTATTCTTTAGAGTTCTAAAAAAGTACAGAAGTATCATACACAGTAGCTTCTTACTTCTTGTAAGTGGTTTCATCAGGGGCACCCAACAGAGATATTTTGCATACCTTTGTTGTCTGAGCATGCCAAGAATTATCCATATTACTGGAAATAGTCATTAGCATCTTTAAATTTAATCTGGTTAGAGAGCCAATTCCAGAAACCTCAGAATGAATTCAGAAAACTCATCCTTGTAATTCTGTTCCTCTGGAATCACTCTCAGTACCAAAATCTGCATTAGTCTGAGTTCTCCAGAGAAACGAACCAATAGTGTATGTATATATACATATATACATTATGTCACACAATTATAGAGGCTGAGAAGTACAAGATGTGTAGTTGGCAAGCTGGAGACCCAGAGGTTCATTGCTATAGTTCCTGTCTGAGGCTAAGGACCTAAGAACCAGGGAAGCTAATGATGTAAGTTCCAGTCTGAGTGAGTCTGAGTTCCAAAGCAGGAGAAGGCTGATACCCCAGTTTGAAGACAGGTAGCTCAAGAAAGAGAATTTTTTTTTTTTACTTAGTCTTTTCTTTTACACAGGCCTTCAGTGGACCAGATGCGACTCACTTATATTGGAGAGGACAATCTGCTTTATTCAGTCTACCAGTTCAGATGTTAATCTCATCCAGAAAGATCCTCACAGACACACTCAGAAATAATCTTTAACCAAATACCTAGACACCGCATGACTCAGTCAAATCAACACATAAAATTACCCATCGAATGGTAGATGTGAAAAAGGAGAGCAGCTCTCTGTATTTTAAATACCCAGTTTCTGGGTATTTAACAACCTTCTGGAACAACCTTCTAATTGTCTTTCCAGCTGAACAGCAGCATGACTCACTGGAGTGCTATGAATGAGATGCAGGGCTGGTAATTTTATAATGCAGTGAGACAGGCAGGGTGAGAAAATGAAGCAGCCTTGAGATGTCTGGACCAGGAAAAGTGGCCATAGGTTGAGAAGGGAATTGGAGTAACCCCTCGGATGGTGATGATAAGTATTAGGTGGTAATGGTGGTGGTGGTGATGATGATAGCAGATAAAATTTATTAGATGATTATAGTGATATGTAGGTACTACGGTAACCCTAACGTTATTTAATCATAGGAGGTGTGTACTATTATTACCTCCAGTTTACAAATAAGAAAACAGACTTTTGGAGGTTAGATCCGAAGTCACAGGGTATTAGTCATTTATGGAGTTGGAATTCCAGCCTACCACATGGTACTGCTGGAAGGAGATATCAATACCAAGCAATGCGGGCTGCGTGGGAAGGAATACTGGCCCAAAATGCACCGCAGCACACAGCAGGCCCTGCACAGTTTTGCTCTAGCTAATTAGAGGAAGGATATGTTTGTTAGAACACTTGCAAGTGTCTGAATTGAAAGGCAAACAAGGAAGACTCATCTCATGTTTAGCTCAACTCAGAGAAGTTGACAGTAAGGGCAGTTGATGCAACAAATGAAGAAGAGAAAAGGTGGAAGAGAAATAGAATCATCTTTGCCCAATTATCCCATTCTCAAAGTTGAGATGAATTATGAAGGAGAAAAAAGAAACATGGGGTCAAAAATAAGACAGTTGATTAAAAGGCAGAAAATGGTGACACCTGGGTGGCTTCGTTGGTTAAGCGGCTGCCTTCAGCTCAGGTCATGATCCCAGCGTCCTGCGATCAAGTCCCATATGGGGCTCCTTGCTGGGCAGGGAGCCTGCTTCTCCCTCTCCCTCTGCCTGCCATCTGCCTACCTGTGCTCGCTCTCTCTCTCTGACAAATAAATAAATAAGATCTTTTTAAAAATAAATAAATAAAAGGCAGAAAATGTTAACAGAAAAGAAATTCGGAGGAGTTTCTATATAGGAATAACAATAAGAAAATAAGAGTAGTTACAAGTATACGAATTCAATACCAATTTAGGTCATTTGAAAGAAACAAGATGATACAGAGGTACCATGCTTTGTGTAATAGATAATGCAACCCTGGGCTGCCTTGTACACTGCATGCTGGCATGTAGGCTCTTGGGAGCCTGTCATCCATTTCTGACATCCAGCTTCTGACAAAGCAATTTGCCTACTGGAAGTACTCAGTAAAATATTCTCATTCTCCCAAATTGAATGGGATGATTATCATAACAACTACTTTTCCATTATTAAGCAATAGTCTAATTTTTTTCTTCTTTTGGAGTAACATGGTATATGAAACATTAGGGAGATTAATTATGTATGTTTGGAAATTCACAACCAAAGATTCAAAATATAGACTTTGTAATCCAATCACCTTTTTAATCCCAGCCCCTCCCTGATTAGCTCTAGGACTTGATCGCTCTGTGCCTCATTTCCACATTTGCAGACTACTGCTTGTAGAGCTACCTCCCAGGGTGTTGATGATGGAAGAAGCAAAATGTCAAGAATCATTTTGCTTCTTCCATAGTGATAATGGATAGATTGGATGGACGGAAAGAGTAGATGGATGGATGACCAAGAAGCAAAGCAAAAAAAGTCAGTGAATGCTTCAAAAAGAAATGAGTGGACTTACAAACACTCAAAGTTTGGAATAAAGAGAAGTCCTAAGAATTTTTTAGGACCTCTCTATTAGCTACTAGTAATTTTAGAAGTATCTGCATACCCATATGATTTGTTTGGGTTTTTAAAATATGACTATGAATTAAAAAGCTTAAAGAGAGCTCTTGAGAAACATTCCACAGGCACCTGTGTGGAGATCTAAATCTTCCCACCTCTCAACTGATTAATCATGGGATTGTGGGTCAATACAGGAGGTGGAGTGCTATGATGGATGTTGACAGTGCTTTGCCCAGAGAGATTGACATTTCATTTCCCTAACTGCCTTGCCAAATGATTCTCTTCCTCCTCCTCCATAGACTATCTTTGAAAATCCGTATGTTGTGAATTAACCTGTGGCATTAATCATAGCTTCCTTGTTCCAGAATTTTTCATATCAGTGTTTTCCCATGCTCCCCTCAGTTCTCATGTTTATGATTGAGAGGTGGAATTGGAGTAATTCATTCGGAAACAAATATGCAAAGAAATGTATTTAACAATCACAGCACTTGTAATGAAAGTTCTTTACTTACATATGGAATCATAAAAAGTTCAACTTATAACGAGGAATAGAATGGTGGTTACCAGGGGCTAGAGAAAGGGGAAAATAAGGGAGATGTCAGTCAAAGGGTTCAAACTTTTAGACAGAAGATGAATAAGTCCTGGAGATATAATATATAGCATGGTGAAGACGGTTAATAATAATGTATTGTAGGGATGCCTAGGTAGTTCAGTTGGTTAAGCATTCACCTTCAGCTAAGGTCATGATCCTGGGGTCCTGGGATCAAGCGCCACATCAGGCTCTCTGCTCAGTGGAAAGTTTGCTTCTCCCTCTCCCTCTGATGCTCCCCTGCATCTCTCTCTCTCAAATGAATAAATAAATGAATAAAATCTTTAAAAAGTTTTTAATGTATTGTATACTTAAAATTTGCAAGTGTTCTCACCACATATACATACACAAAATAACTATGTGGTGGATATATTAATTAGCTTGATTGTGACAAACATTTCACAATGTATATGTATATCCAAACATCATGATGTACACCTTAAATATATACCATTCTTATTTGTCAATCATAAAGCTAGGGGACAGGGAGAAAAAAAGCAGTCAGTATTAAGAGGTGCCAGAGCTCCAGAATTTTTAAAAGCTCAATTCTCTGGGTGAAAACTCCACAGGTCAGCTTAGGGCAGATGTAGCTTAAAAGCAACTTGAGCTGTTTAAGAAGAATTTTAAGAACAAGAACTTTATTGCCTTGAATCCTATAATTTCTTCCCTGTGTAATTGCATATGACCCTCAATGCCTTTTAATTGCCGCTATCAAAGATAAAAAGATCCAGGCCTTAGAAAATGATCATGCTTTTGAAATTACCTCATCAGCACCAGTAGGAAGGCTAAAAGTAGTCAATGGTTGATGAGAGGCAGTAATAGAGAATATTTATCCCTTCCTGCCTTGTATACCCACCCTATTCCAGCATCAACCCACCCACCCTCTACTCATCCCCAACAGCGCTTGCATAGTTAACTCCAGCTTTCAGATCTTGGCTTGATCATTACTTCCTCCATGAAATGTCCTCAACCCCCCTGCCACTCCATTTAGGTTAGGGTTGTCAAAAAAAAAAATGGATACTGAGCAAGGAAGAATTTATTCAAGACTATTGCAGTGGGGGAGAGAGAATGAACTCAACTCTGTTGAAAGAAAAGGAGGGAGAGTTTTTATGTATTGGGTTGACCTAGTGGGAAAGTACTGGAGGATATTAGAGGCAAGGATAGTCGATGTGACGAGGTCATATCTATTTGTTCATTGACATTGAAGTTAGACTCCTACACAACTACCACCACCACCTCAGACTCAAAGATGGAGATGCTATCTTTATTGATGATTATACTTCAAAGGATTGGCTTCCAGGTCTTGAAGAAAGACATCTTGGATTGTAAAATCACCAAGAGGGTGGTAGAAGACTTACATCTCAAAGGGGCAGAAAAAGAATTTACAAGTTTTCTAATGTTTAGTCAAATTGAGGAGAACATGAAGAATAACTTGGTCAGGACCTGCCTGTTATATGGTATCATGGCACTTTCATAATAGTTGCTTCAACTATAATTCTTTTTTTTGGGCTTCTAAAAGTTTACTGTGAATTTATAATCTTAAGAGCCCTTGATGAGAGCCCCAAAGGTGCCTGTATTGACTATAGCTGATTTGTTTAATATCTGTTCATTTGGGCAGGGACAATGCCTCTAATTTGTTTACCACTGTTTTCTTAGTGCAGAGTACCTGGCACATTGCAGACTCTCATTGAATATTTGTGGGAAAAGGAGAGACCTCTATAAGAATCCAGTTTCTTCAGGAGGAGGAATTCCTCCCTGCTCTTTCTTTGGTATCACAGGGTAAAGATTTGTTTGAATTTTGGGCAAATGGAGAAAAAATCCATTCATTCATTGATAAATATTTATTACCATGACCACAGCACTGTTCTGTCCAAAAATCATGTATGCATCTTACCTGATTTTCCCTTGATAAGTCAAGTAAAAACAATATACCAACAATCTCCACACAAGATGCATAAAATATTCTTTCACATATGTAAGCTGGCTCAAGTAGAGACGCTCTACTAAATACGAAAAAATGTTGTTATTTGGGAACATTTATATTAATGTCATTTTTCTTCTCCTGAATATACTATCCCCATGGCAAGAAAAAGCCTTTCCAATTACCCACCGATCATTCTTTTTCAGAAATAATCACTGTAGTTTTATAAACATTTTAAATCATCACTCAAGTCTAACCTTGGAATAGGAGAGTTAGGTTTTTGTTTTTGTTTTTCTTTTTTAAGATTTTATTTACTTGAGAGAGAGAGAGAGAGAGAGAGAGAAAGCATGAGCACCAGTGGCAAGAGAGGCAGAGGGAGAAGCAGGCTTCCTTATTCAGCAGGAGCAGGGAGCCCAACACAGAGCTCAATCCCAAGACTATGACCTGAGCCGATGGCAGACGTTTAACTGAGTCACCAGGTGCACCAGGAATAGGAGAATAAGTTCTAACAGAGAAAGTATCTACAGCACCTGAAACACAAGCTTGTCAATAAGGATAGTTCCCCTAAATTCAGGGATTCAGCTACCTTTTAAATAAAATGAAGGTGATTGTTAACTGAATGTGAAACCCTATGAAACAGAATTTATTAACAATAAACTAGAAATTTAAAAACTTTTTCCAGCTACCAATAATGACTCATGGTTTTTCATGCATAATGTGGAACTGCATTCTTAAATCATAACATGAAATAAAGACTTTTGTTTCTTCCAGACAATTCCGTGATGGCACTATAAAGAAAACAAAAGCTGATTTTCTCTTTTGCATATTTAATTGGTCCTTTTCCAAAGTTTCTGAGTCAGAGAGCTTTAATAATGGCATCTTACATTTCTTTTATTTTCCCTTGATATAATTCATGTTGGCATAATGTTAAAACATCTGGATACAAAGAGAAAACTCTAATTAAAAGCCATCTGACTTGTTCTAGATAGTATCTAATATCCAAATATTTCCAGATGTCTGAATCATAGAGACATGTAGTTGTCAATTGTTAAGATAAAAACCAAAGGGAGACCAGCCTTGAAAATTCCATGAGCGGACAAAACTAGTTTAGTCATACAAACAAAGTCTAAATTAGCTTATGTTGGAACACTAACTTGACCTGGGTCATTTCTTGCTTGTGTTTCTGGAAGTTATAAGCAAAGTTGAACTGCTTCCCGAGGTTGATATGAGGTAACCATTAGCCAATTCCTTATTATTTAAGAAAATGCTAATATAACCAAACACTGTGAAGAATAGATAGTCACTGCATATGTATGTATAACAACTTTATTTAATTTTAACAATATGCTCCTGAGGTTCATTTGAGCACTCCTGGTTTGCAACTATCGTTTTGGTGTGTGCACGATAAACTTATACTGGTTATTGCTTTGGCAGTTCATTGGTCTTACTTTGTTATTTCTGAACTTTTTTCCCTTTTTTCTGAACTTTTGACACAATAAATAGCTAAAGGAATGGCCTGTTTTTCCTCCAAATGTTCTGAAGTCGCGAAGTTCCAATGCTCCCTACTCCAATGCCTTTAATAATGACTTCAAGCTGAGACTTTAGATTTTTAAGGTTTTCTTTAATATATTCATGACAACAGTAATTCCATAGTTTGTGAGCCAGCGTCTGTGTATCTCGAGGAAATTAGCAATCTGTGCCTGCTGTATCAATTATAATGCTTGTGGCTGCCAAGTAACAGAAAACAAACTCAAAATACCTTAAACCTTAAACTTCAACAATAAGGAATCAAATTGCTTTATGGAACCAGAACTCGTTGGTTCAACTAGTCCAGACTAGTTGAATCTGCAGGTTAACAGTAGGGTCACTGTCCATCATTTCTCTTCTGCAGTGTTCCAGGTGTCACCCTTGTCCACAGGATCAAAAGTTAACTGGCCCAGCTCCAGATAGAGTGTGTTGAAAAGAAGGGACATCTTTTCCTATGTCTGTCCTTTTATCGGCCAAGGAAATTTTCCCAGCAGTCTTTCACACTGCGTCATATCATTCTATCAGATGCACAGGCCTAAAGCAGTCAGTCACCTGCAAGAAGAATGAGACCCTCGGGAAAGACATAGTCATGAGGATTTCCCCCAGTAGAAGGTTCAGAGGAAGCCAGGTTCTGCCAGCAAGGAAGGAGGACACAGCTTTGAGTGTATGAGCCCCAAGGTTAGAACCCTCAGGGTTCTGAAACCCCTAGCACTCAGCCAGTCATGTACTCATATGCAACTGTATTCTCGGGACCTACTTGAGACCCTCGGATAGAGCAGTGAGCAAAACAGATTAAGCCCTACCCACACTAAGTGTATAATTTAGAAGCAGGAGGTACTGAAAAATAAAAACAAGGGCCTGGGCAGCAGCTGCCTTTGGCTAGGGTCATCATTTGAGGGTCCTGGGATCAAGCCTCGTGTCAGACTCCCTGCTCAAAGGGGAGTCGGCTTCTCCCTCTCCCTCTGCCCTCATTTATAAACAAACAAACAAAAACCAGATATACAAGGATGTAAATACTGTGGAGGGGGAAAAGGAAGGTGATGGGGCTATGGAGTTTCTGGTTCTGAGGACAGCGTGTGGACAGGTGTATACTGGGGGTGGGGGAATGTACTATATTATATGGGGCATTTGGGGAGCCCTCACTGATAAGATGATACTTGAGCAGAGACTTAGGATAGAATTCTGAGAGAAGAGAAGCTATTGGTGGATTTGGACAGAGGAGAGATGTGATCAGACTTATATTTCTTGGAAAATAGACTCAGGGTTGGCATGGGCTGACAGAAGACACTCCGAGACCATTGCCATGTTCCAGGTAAGAGGTGACAGAGTTCTTGATGCAGCATATCAGTGGAGGGGACAAGAAGGGATGAAATTCTGGATACGTTTTTAAGATCGAGCATAGAAGGTTTACTGATGGAGGATCGGATATGATGTGTTAGAAAGAAAGAAATTCAAGGGAGAAAGAAAGAGAGAAGAAAGGAAGGGAGGGAAGGAGGGAAGGGAAAGGAAAAGAGAAGAAAAGAGAAAAGAAAAGCCAAGGGTCACTGCAGAACACTTTGGGCTGGGCAGCCATGAGGAGAGAGTCCCCATTAACTCAGATGAGGGAAGTGTCCAGGGCGTCAGGGGAACAGGGGAGGTCTGGATACGGACCACTGGATTTAGCAATATGGAGAACACTGGGGACCTTGACAAGGTCTTTTTTGCTGGAATGTGGAGAAGGACAACTAATTGGAGCACCTGCCTGCTCTTAAGGAAGGAGGCTGTGTTATGTTTTGAAAACCGAAGTGAAAGCCAAGCCCCTTAATAAACACTATGCCCAGAAATGTGTGTCAATAAAAATCCCACCTGTCCCACCAGGAAACGTGATGCATGCAGAAAGGAGCAACACATCTTAAAACTGACATGGGCAGGCTCGCACCACCGTTCAGTGGTTTGGCGGTGGAGGTAATTATTGTTTTAACAAGGGTTCCACTTTCCCAACACCATGAGCAATTCCAAAAGCCAGTATTTTCTTATATATTACCCATTCTATTCACCATCGTATCCTCCAGAAGAGTGCCCAGCACAGGGTAGGATTTTAAAACACATTTGTTTATGGAATACAGGCTTATTTTACAACGTACTACGCCCAGGTAGGGCTGAAAGAAAAA
>RCUC01100674.1:0-13307 GCA_003697995.1 Taxidea taxus jeffersonii | reverse complement strand
CCCCCCCGGGGACAACCTGCAGTCCAGCCCTGGCAGCTTCTTTGCAGCTGCATTTTCTGGTGTGGAATTCAGACCCCAAGGCTTCTGGGAGTGGCGCCTTCTGAGGACAGAAGTGTTTTCAGCAAGAGACAGGAATACCTGACAGCACTGTCTTTGTTTCTGCTTACAGCTTTAAAGAAAACTGAGCACCTCCCACCACTTCGAACCCAAAACTACCTACAGTAAAGACTATTGTAAGTACCAAATAAATGTCAGTACTGAAATTCTCTTTATGAAAGAGCAGGAACATTTAAATGTTTTCTTCTATGTCTGTATCCAAAAGTTTGTTTTATTTTTTAAAGTGATGCTTGAGCCACAGAAAACTGAAGATTTTCGGGTCTCTCCAATTGCACAGATTTCTAATGTACGCTGAGTTTTATTGCATGTAATCAAATAGGGACTGTTGGTTGGATTGAAATCCTGATATCGACTCGCACTAGAATAAGTACTGCTTCGTTTCACTAATGAGTTGGGTAATGAAAGGTGATTTCTGACTCCTGCTGGAAAGCTCACCAGGTGCTGCTTCCAGAATATTCCTGGGATGTTCACTTTAGCACCTATGGGCTTGTTGTGGATGTGTCAGTGGTACAAAAGAATGAGGTTCACTTGAGGTATGTCCGTCAGAAGAGTTCCTGCTTCCAGCAAGGGCACAGGGTGAAAGTAGGGGTGGCGGGGCCCTTGGCTGTTGTTCGCCCCCACCCCAGAGTTATTTCAAGGCAGCCATGAAGACAAGCCTGTGTGCGTTATGTCACGAAGCCCTGACGCGCACTGCAGACCCTGTCACTCGGGAGCTGCTCCTGCACTGTTTACTTGAATAGAAACTCGGGTGGCAGTAATGTGCCTGGAGCCAAGAAGACAAAGATTCCCTGTTGCATAAAGCTGACTCTTCCCCGGGAGACTTGGATGGTCTCCACTCTGAACCTCAGTTTTCTTTTCTCTAAAGTGAAAACTTGAGCTATGTGCTCTTTACAACCTCACCTGGATTCCAAATATTTCTCTCCGGGCTCTAAGAAATACGATGCTGAGCTCAAGGATATTGTCTTCCTAGATGTGCGTGACTTTGGTGATGGGGGAAATGGGAGTTTGCAGAGGCCAGAGGGGGTAAACACCTACACGGAGGGAACGTGACAGTCCTTGCTTGTCTCTTTCTTTCTTTCTTCCTTTTTTTTTAAACTGCGTATAAGAGTCTTACCACTGGTTTTTCTTAAAGCTCTTCTTTAGCAAACAAAAAAAAAATACATAATGCAACCCACAGACATTTCTCTTGGTACTTAACTAGCCTTGATCAGAATAGTTTAACCATGATTCTTGATCAGAATAATTTAACCATGGATAAACACAGACACGCATCATTTTTTTTCCCACAATTGTGGATTTTTCAAGGCAAGCCAGCAAAAGAAAGTAAAAATTAAATAAAAGAGGGACAAAAAAGAAAAAAAAAACACCACACACCCACAACTTTTCTGGAACTTCTGAAGGAAGAATGATATCCTTGGATGCAAGGGACAATTTTTGTTTTTTCCTGTTTGTTTTTTTTTTTTAATAAAACTTACAAAAAGTTGCCACACTTGTTGACTTCAACTAAGAATTGTTTATTATTAACAAGGTGATATCCAGTATTTAACAATTCTTGCTCTGATATAAGAAAAAATGTCATTTAGCAGGCTCTCAGACTGGGCTCTAGCTGTGCATGAAGACTGTGGCTTGTATCTTATTACAGAAAATAGAGCCCACCCCACGCCTTCTTCTATTTGTAAAGAACAAGGCTGCGGGGAAATTGTTGCATTGGTATTGGCCCTTTACCAGTCTGCCTGATGCAGGTCAGAGCCTGAACACCACCCTTCCCTGCTCCCGGCTTCTGCTCTGCTAGCCTCCCTCTGGTTGAGAAATACAGCAGAACGAAATCTGTGCGTTGGCTTCTGTGCAGAAGGTTTACTATCTTTTTTTTTTTTTTTTAATTTAAGCAAAGTAAAATGCACGTCCCATGTCTGTAGTGAGGTCACTGTCCTTCCTTGCTGCTGGAGAAGGCTGCCTTCTCCGTTGGTGGTCTCCATCTGGGACCAAGGCTAGGTTCCCAGGACCCCCTGAGGGCACTCCTGCCTCCCTCCATCCTGCATTTCCCAGGCTCATCCTTCTAATTGACGTCTTTTTGCCCTTTGTCAAGTATGGAGAGAAAGGAAGGATGAATGGACAGTCTTTGATTGGCGCCGCTGGTGACGCCCCTCGTGGTCCTCTTTGGAAGGACCCTTGTGGAGATGAGGCTGGTGAGGCCGGGCTCCGAGGCTTCTCCCGGCTCGGCATGGCCCGGGCACACGGGCCCCCGGATCAGGTAGGCTCCCTCCGTGCAGCCTCTGTCCCCGGGAAGGCGGGCGCCTGCGCTCCAAGCTCTGGTGTGGCTTTTCGAACGGAGCCCGGGAAGTGGGGTCCTCATGCTCTGCTGAGGGGCGCGGCTTGGGCTGAGCAGCAGGCGCGGGAGTCTTGGTCTCGAAAGTCACGCGGCACTCAACTGGGGTTAGACAGGGGACCATTGACCTACTGCGTTTTGATAACAGTGGAAAAGCTAGGAAAAGGGAGTCTGGGATTTTCATCTTACTCTGCTGCTACTTATTTAGAGCTTCTTCCTCTTATTTTCTTGTCTTTTTAGTTAAATTTAATGGTGTACCTGGATTTGAGAAATCAGAGCATCAGTAGAAGTCCCCCTGCTACACTGCCCTCCTGATCAGAATCCTTTTTTTTTCTTTCTTTTTTTTTTAGATTTTCTTTATTTATTTGGCAGAGAGAGAGATAGCAAGAGAGGAAACAGAAGCAAGGGCAGTGGGTAGAGGGAGAAGCAGGCTTCCCGCTGAGCAGTGAGCCCCATGCAGGGTTCGATCCCAGAACTGTGGGATCATGATCTAAGCCAAAGGCAGACGTTTAATGGCTGGGCCATCCAGGCACCCCTTGATCAGAATTCTTAAAGTTCTCCAAAGAACTGCAAATATAGTCACGCATGATAAAATTCTAGAGTGAACTACAAACTTGAAGTTACTGGTTTCTTGTAACCACTTCTCATGCCTGAGTTCTAGAGCAAGTCTTCAGGATCTGAAGGGCTCGGAATCGTTCAGTAATTCAGAATAAATGGTTGGTGGGCAGCACCATCGGTCTGCTTAACCTGGGAGAGGAGCCCTCTCTCTGGGCCATGATACCCCAACAAACCATCCCAACGTGTGGGCTAGAGAGACAAATCACGATAAGCCTTCTATATGCTGGACTGTGGAATCAGACAAAAATAACTCAGTCTTTCTTTCACTTTGGGAGGCTCCCCGAGGAGCTCAGGTCATGCAGGTTCAGAATCATGTCTGACCAGTTACAGTATCAGGTTTGGCATTTGTATCTCCAAAATCTCTGAGCTGACGGTGTATTTGAAACCCTCTAAAATCAATAAATATATGCCGGAAATTTCAAGAACATGAGTTTGTTCACCCTGAAATAACCTGTACACCTTATTGTTTCTGTGGTTGGTGGAAAAACGGGAGTGTTTTAGTTCAACGCTGCCTCTGCAGGAACGGGTGGACTCAGTTGTAGAAAAACCCAAAGCAATTGTGTCTGAGCTTCTTGCCGTTGCCTGGGGAGAAACCTGATGCCTCTCAGGAATGGGTCCTGCTTTGCAAATGAGTCACTGGAGCTGAGGAAGGAGCTTCCCGAGTAATACTGTCAGTTATGAAATTTAAGAGGAAGATATATAAAAGTAAATGATAGCCATCACTTAGATTATGAAATAAAAGGTAGTTTTTCTTAATTATTAAAATTCAAATCACTGGGATGCCTGGGTGGCTCAGTTGGTTAAGCAGCTGCCTGCGGCTCAGGTCATGATCCTAGAGTCCTGGGATCAAGCCCTACATCGGGCTCCCAGCTCAGCCAAGAATCTGCTTGTCCCTCTGCCCCTGCCCCAGCTCAAGTTCACACTCGTGCTCCCTCTCTCCCCGCCCCAATAATAAACTAAAAATGAAATCTTTAAAAAAAAAAAAGAATTTCTTTATGCCAAGGTTCATGGGCAATCTCACAAGTGCTGGAGTCTAATGCTACTTTGCCAAGACAAAAGGAGCTTGGTCTAGAATTCACTGCATAAATAGCTTCTGCTTTGTGTAATGATTAGTGGTTGGCCATTGTTTAAAAGCAGGACACTTAGGCAGGTAGTGAAATAATGCAATTGAAGTGTGTGGCTACTCAATAAAAAAAATTCAGTTACCCACATTGATTTTTGTACTGGGATTAATAGAAACCCAAACTAAGGTCAGGATTTCAAAAACTAAAAATTTTGAAAAAGCATAACTTTATTATCTTTTAATAGGTGCTTGTTGGCTATGATAAATGCAACAAGGATGGGGCCAAAACTAGCCATGAGAACCCCTTATTCACAGCCTGGCCACAGGGAGAAGATGAGCTGGTTTATCTGGATAGATTTGGGGTATTACCTTGTTGTGTCTTCTATGCATGCCTGTGGCTTCAACTTTCAACTGGTGCCTTCTGGAGTCTGATAGTTCTGATGTTTCCCTACTCCACACTTACCTGGCTCTGCTCTCAGACTTTCTTGCACGCTCAAGGTGGTTTGCCAACATCTTTCTCCCTTTGCCTCCCTCTGGGATTACATCATTGATATTCTTTTTTTGTGTCTACCATGGGCACTGTGAAAACGTCATTGTTGTCTAGAGGGTCCCGTTCTGGTGATGTTGGTGCTTTCCTATCACACAGTTATCATGAGAAGTAAAGAGTCTTGTAGTGAATGCAAGTCGTGGTTATATCAGTATTTTCCTGGGGCAAGCTTGCTATAATCGTGCCTTGTATATTCTTGTCTTGTACAATTCTTGGATTACAATTTTTTGATTTTCAATAGCTTGGTTCACTTTTACCTTTTCCAGTTTCTATACCTTGTGGAATATTATACTTGACTGTTTTTAAACATTTAAGTAACAATTTCCAAAAATAAAGAATATCTGAGGCAGTTGCCCAATGTGGGGACATATTCAAGCAATCTTTGACTTGGAAAGTGTCTATGAGGGGCTTTACTTAGGCTATGTCAACACACAGAGACTGTTTTGTAAGTAATTCTGCCTTGTCAAACCCTTAAAAACAAAACCTTTTTTGTAAGATAGAAACTTAATTTTAAAAGGCTGCTAGAGACTTCTGGGGAAGATGGTGGAGTAGTAGGAGGACCCTAAGCTCACCT
This sequence comes from Taxidea taxus jeffersonii, assembly GCA_003697995.1. Taxonomy (NCBI): domain Eukaryota; kingdom Metazoa; phylum Chordata; class Mammalia; order Carnivora; family Mustelidae; genus Taxidea; species Taxidea taxus. The sequence continues at coordinate 8,062 of RCUC01100674.1, read as the reverse complement.
CCTCCCATGGATGTGACTAGATAACACTCACATCAGTGTAAATAACCCAGAAAAGGATCTGGAGGCCAGTAGAACAAACTCCACAACTAACTGTAGAGAAGAGGCACACTGAAGAGGGTAGAAAGGGCGAAGATGTGGTCAGGAACCAGCAGACCCACAGGCAGGTCCACATCAGGAGGGAGCTGCTTGCATGGAGACAGAAGAGAAACAGACCCCCACACCAGGAACCCACACGGGGAGGATGAATCCCCATACTACTTGGCTTTGAAAACCAGAGGGCTGAATTTCATGAGTTCTCACAATGAGGAGGACTTAAAACCTGAAATTTTAAAAATCGGTGGACTTGGCTCTAGGAGATCAGAGAGGGAGAGGACACTGATGCCCCAGGCTCACTTAAAGAGACAGCACAACAAACAGCCCCATGGAGACCTAGCGTAAAAGCAGCAGTTTGAAAAATGCCTGGGGCATACAGGAGGGAGAGTTATTTACTCATCACAGAGCATGTCCTGGAGGGACAAAGATCACTGGGGGACTCCTCCAGGAAGAAAGGAGCTGGCAGGCACCATTTCCCTCCCATGCCGCCCCCCTCAAGCATAAATACACAGCCACCTGCAGGAACCAGCCCATTGCTGACACTCTCTATGGAACTTGCTAATTCTGCTTTGCCACTGCTCCACCCCCTCCAGACCAGCCTGCCTGGTCCCAGCACTGCAGGGCCCCTTTTGTTCAGAGCCCATTCAGGGCAGGGCCACAGGCTTGGCAGGGTTCAGGCAGCCCCAGTGGGGAGGAGCACCACTCCAAAGTGACTCCTGTCCCAGGGAAGAGGGGAAGACAAACACACACACCAGTCAGACTGCAGCCCCAGCAGGGGGCTCGGGAAGCCTGTCCACCAACAAAAGCTTCTCAGAAGACAACACAGGGAGAGCAGTCTGCAGTTCTGTGCTACTGCATCTCTGGGAAATACCTGACATGACTCAACTCAAACCCAAGGCATCAAAGACTGGCCCACTGTTAATACCAAGACCAAACCCTGCCTACCACAGGCAAAGAAAGTCACTGCAGACAACTGTACTGAAGGAAAAGGCAGCTCAGTCCCCACAGCTGAGTGTGCACAACACACATAGAGGACACCCCTGGAGCACCAGGTTCTGGGGAACACTGCAGGGCTCTGCAGAACCTCTTCTTCTTAAGGCCATTACTTTCCAGTGCAGGAAACACAGCTGACTTTCCTGACACAGAGAAACAGATGCAGAGACTTAGACAAAATGAGGAATATGTCCCAAATGAAAGAACAGGGCAGATCACAGCAAGAGATATAAGTGAAATGGAGATAAATAATGTGCCTTATAGAAAATTTAAAAGAAATGATCATAAAGATACTCACTGAGGAAAGAGTGGAGGACATCAATGAGACCCTTAATGATGAGACCAAAAAAAGAGCTAATCAGAGATGAAAACATAATAAATGAAATTTAAAATACACTAGATGGAGTAAATAGCAAACTAGAGGAAGCAGAAGAACGAATCAGTGACCTAGAGGACAGAGTAAAGGAAAGCAATCAAGCTAAGCAGGTAAAAGGGGAAAACAATATGCAAAATGAGAACAGACTTAGAGAACTCAGCAACACCAGCAAGCATAATAACATTCACATTATAGGGATCCAGAAGAAGAGAAAGAAAGGAGGGCAGAAATTTTCCCTGAAGAAATAATAGCTGAAAATTTCCCAAATCTAGAGAAGCAAACAGAAATCCAGATCCAGGAGTACAGAGAGCCCCCAACAAAATCAAACCAAGGAAGTTCCCAACATGGCAAATAGTAATTAAAATGGCCGAAAGCAGTGACAAGAGAGAATTTTAAAAGCAGCATGGAAAAAGAAACCACTTATGTACAAGGGAAACTTCATAAGGCTATCAGCTGATTTTTCAACAGAAACTTTGCAGGCCAGAAGAGAGTGGCATGATGTATTCAAAGTGCTTAAAGGGCCCTGAAACAAATAATGTGTTATATGTTAATTTTTTTTTAAGTGCTGAAAGGAAAAAAAAAAATCTGCAGGCAAGAACACTCTATCCAGCAAGGCTATCATGCAGAATAGGAGAGATAAAGACTTCTGAGAGAAACAAAAGATAAGAAGTTCATGACCACTAAAACAGCCCTACAAAAAATATTAAAGGAGACTCTTCAAGTGAAAAGGAAGAACCATAAGCAAGAGAAAGGAATGTAAGAAGCACAAATGCAGTAAAAGTAAGAATGTCTGTAAAAGGGGCGCCTGGGTGGCTCAGTGGGTTAAAGCCTCTGCCTTCGGCTCAGGTTATGGTCTCAGGGTCCTGGGATCGAGCCCCACATCAGGTTCTCTGCTCCGCAGGGAGCCTGCTTCCCCCACCCCCCACCTCTCTGCCTGCCTCTCTGCCTACTTGTGATCTCTGTCAAATAAATAAATAAAATCTTAAAAAAAAAAAAGTCTGTAAAAATCAGCCAAAGGACTCACAAAATGAAAGGATATAACATATAACACCATATACTTAAATATGGGGGCAAGTAGAATAAAGAAGGGTTCAAACTTAAGTGACCATCAAATCAATACCGACTGCTATATACAGATGTTATATACAAACTGAATGGTCACCACAAATCAAAACCCAGTAATAGACATGCAAAAATTAAAGAGAAAGGAATCCAAATATATCACTAAAGAAAACCAACTAATCATGAGAGAAGAGAACAAGAGAAGAAAATAATGGAGAAGAACTACAAAAACAACCATAAAACAAGGAACAAAATGGCAACAAATACTTACCTATCAATAATTACTTTGAATGTAAGTGGACTAAATCCTCCAATCAAAAGACATAGGGTGGCAGAATGGAGAAGGAGGATGAGGAGGGGGAACAGGGGGAAGAGGGGAGGAGGGGGGAAGGGGGAGGAGGAAGGAGGAGGGGGAGGAGGGGGAGGGGGAGGAGAAGACATATCTATATGCTGCCTATAAGGGACTCATCTCAGAACTAAACACATTTACGGATTGAAAGTGAAGGGATGGAGAAGCATTTATTATGCAAATAGATGTGAAAAGAAAGCTGGAGTAGCAATATTTATATCAGACAAAATAAACTTTAAAACAAAGATGATAACAAGAGAAAAAAAAAAAAACACTATATAATAATAAAGGGAAAAATCCAGCAAGAAGGTGTAACAATTGTAAATATTTATGCATCCTAATTGGAGCACCCAAATACTTAAAACAGTTAGTAACAAACATAAAGGAAATAATTGATAGTAATAAAATAACAGTAGGGCATATTAACAGTCCACTTAACATCAATGGAGAGATCATCCAAAGAGAAAATCAACAAGGAAGCAGTGGCTTTGAATGTCACATTGGATCAGATGGATTTTAACAGATAGAGTCAAAACATTCCATCCTAGGGGCACCTGGGTGGCTCAGTGGGTTAAAGCCGCTGCCTTCGGCTCGGGTCATGATCCCAGGGTCATGGGATCAAGCCCCGCATCGGGCTTTCTGCTCTGCGGACAGCCTGCTTCCTCCTCTCTCTCTCTGCCTCTCTGCCTACTTGTGATCTCTGTCTATCAAATAAATAAATAAAATCTTAAAAAACAAAACAAAACATTCCATCCTAAAACAGCAGAATACACATTCTTTTAAAGTGCACATGGAACATTTTCCAGTATAGATTACATATTATGCCACAAAACAAGTCTCAACAAATTCAAAAAGACTGGAATCATACCATGCATTTTTTTTCCTGACCACAACACTATGAAACTAGAAATCAATCACAAAATCTGGAAAGAACACCAATACATGGAGGTTAAATAACATGCTATTAAGCAATGGATGGATCAACCAAGAAATCAAAGAATAAATCCAAAAATACATGGAGACAAATGAAAATGAAAACACAGGGGTCCAAAATCTTTGGGATGCAAGAGCATTTCTAAGAAGGAAGTTCATAGCGACACGGGTCAACTGAGAAGCAAGAAAAATCTCAAATAAGCAACCTAACATTACACCTAAAGGAGCTAGAAAAAGAAGAACAAACAAAACCCCAAATCAATAGAAGGAAGGAAATAATAAAGATTAGAGTAAAAATAAATTATATAGAGATGGAAAAAGCAATAGAACAGATTGATGAAACCAGGAGCTTGTTCTTTGAAAAGATCAACAAAATTGATAAACCTTTAGCCAGACTCATCAAGAAAAAAGAGAGGATTCAAATAAACAAAATCACAAAAGAGGAGAAACAACAATCGACACCACAGAAATATAAAAAATTGTAAGAGAATATTGTGAAAAACTAGAGGCCAACAAAATGGACAAACTAGAAGAAACAGATAAATTCCTAGAAACATATAACCTCCAAAAACTGAATCAGGAAGAAATAGAAAATATGAACAAGCTGATTATTGGAAATTGAATCAATGATGAAAAACTCCCAATAAACAGAAGTTCAGGACCAGATGGCTTTACAGCTGAATTTTGCCATTTAAAGAAGAGTTAGTATTTATTCTCCTCAAACTCTTCCAAAAAATAGAAGAGGAAGGAAAACTTCCAAATTCATTTGAGGAGGCCCATATCACCCTGATACCAAAACCAGATAAACAGGTGGCTCCGTAGCGCAATGGATAGCGCATTGGACTTCTTCCAAAACCAGATAAACACACTGCAAAAAAGAGAACTATAGGCCAATATCTCTGATGAATATAGATGCAAAAGTCCTCAACAAAATATTAACAAACCAAATCCAACAATATGTTAAAAAAATTATTTACCACAATCAAGTGGGATTTATTCCTGGGATGCAAGTGTGGTTCAATAGTCAAAAATAAATCAACATGATACATCACATCAATAAGAGCAAGGTTTTAAAAAATATGTTCATTTCAATAGATGCAGAAAAAGCATTTGACAAAGGGCAACATCCATTCATGATAAAAACTCTCAACAAAGTAGGTTTAGAGAAAACATACCTCAATATAATAAAGGCCACATATGAAGAACCCACAGCTAACATCATACTTGATTGTGAAAAATTGAGAGCTTTCCCCCTAAGATCAGAAACAAGACATGGATGTCCACCTTCATCACTTTTATTCAACATAGTAGTGGAAGTCCTGGCCACACCAATCAATCAACAAAAGTAAATAAAAGCCATCCAAATTCGTAAGGAAGAAGTAAAACTTTCACTATATGCAGATGATATGATACTATATATAGAAAACCTGGAAGACCCCACCAAAAAACTGCTAAAACTGATAAATGAATTTAGTAAGATCCCAGGATACAAAATCAATGTACAGAAATCTGTTGCATTCCTATACACCAATAATGAAGCAAGAGAAATAGAAATTAAGAAAGTAATCCCATTTACAATTGCACCAAAATAACAAAATACCTAGAAATAAGCTTAACCAAGAAGGTGGAAAACCTGTACTCTGAAAACTATAAAATACTGATGAAATAAATTAAAGATGATACAAACAAATGGAAAGATATTCCATGCTCATGGATTGGAAGAACAAATATTGTTAAAATGTCCATACTACCCAAAGCAATCTATAGATTTAATGCAATCAGTAACAAAATACCAAGAGCATTCTTCACAGAACTAGAACAAATAATATTAAAATTTGTATGGAACCACTAAAGACCCAGAATAGCCAGAACAATCTTGAAAAAAAAAAAAAAAAACTGGAGGTATCACAATTTCAGATTTCAAATTATACTACAAAGCTATTTCAATTACTAGTTGAAATAGTATGGTACTGGCACAAAAACAGACACCTTAATCAATGGAACAGGATAGAAAGCCTAGAAACAAACCCACAATTAAATGGTCAGTTAATCTTCAGCAAGAGAGGCAAGAACATGCCATGGGAAAAAAGACAGTCTCTTCAATAAATGGTATTGGGAAAACTGGTCAGCTACATGCAAAAGAATGAAACTGGACCACTTGCTTACACTGTTACAAAAATAAACTCGAAATGGATTAAAGACCTGAATGTGAGACCTGAAACCATAAATATCCTACAAGATATTTATGATACAGGAGGCATGAATTCCTCTGACATTGACATTTCTAGATCTGTTTCCTGAGGTAAGGGAAATAAGAGCAAAAATAAGCTACTGGGACTATATCCAAAAAAAGTTACTGCCCAGCAAAGGAATCAACAAAACTAAAAGACAACCTACTGAATAGAAGATAATTGCAAATGATATAATGGGTAAAAGTTAGTATCCAAAATGTATAAAGAACTTATATGATTCAACACCCATCCCCAAATAATCCAATTAAAAAATATGGGCAGAAGATATGAACAGACATGTCTCCAAAGAAGACATCCAGATGGCCAACAGACACATGAAAAGATGCTCAACATCACTAATCATCAGGGAAATACAAGTCAAAACTATAAGGAGACACGACCTCACACTTGTCAGAATGGCTATAATCAAAAACAGAAAAAACAGCAAGCGTTGGTGAGGATGTGGAGGAAAAGGAACCCTCACGTACTGTTGGTGGGAAGGCAAACTGATGCAACCACTGTGGAAAACAGTACGGAGGTTCCTCAACAAATTAAAAGTAGAACTTCTCTATGATCCAATAATTGCACTACTTGATATTTACCCAAAGAATACAAAAAACACTAATTTGAAAGAACATATGAACCCCCATATTTATTGCAACATTATTTATAATAACCCCAAATTATGAAAGGAACCCAAGTGTCCATGAATGAATGGATAAAGAAGATTGGGGCATATACAATGGAATATTGTTCAGCCATAAAAAGGAATGAAATCTTGGGGTGCCTGGGTGGCTCAGTCGTTAAGCATCTGCCTTCGGCTCAGGTCATGATCCCGGGGTCCTGGGATCAAGCCCCGCATTGGGCTCCTTGCTCGGTGGGAAGCCTGCTTCTCCCTCTCCCACTACCCCTCCTGTGTTCCCTCTCTCGTTGTGTCTCTCTCTGTCAAATAAATAAGTAAAATATTAAAAAAAAAAAAAAGAATGAAATCTTGCTATTTGCAACAACACAGAGCTAGAGAATATAACGCTGAGTGAAATAAGTCAGTCAGAGAAAGACAAATACCGTATGATTTCACTCATATGTGGAATTTAAGAAACAAAACAAACAAACAAAGGAAAGAAAAAGACACAAACCAAAAGCAGACCCTTAACTGTAGAGAACAAAGTGATGGTTGCCAGAGGGGAGGTGGGTGGGGGATGGGTGAAGGGGATGAAAAGTACACTTATCATGATGAGCACTGAGTAAGGTATAGATTTGTTGAATCACTATTTTGTGCACCTAAGACTAACATAACACTGTGTGCTAATTATATTGGAATTACAGTTAAAAACAATTAAAAAAAAAAGACTACTCATCTTGAGAAGTAGCTGTTTGGTCTGCATTAGTGAGCGCCATTTTGTAACCTAACATCCGGCTCCTTTAACCGACAGCATGAAGCTTCAGTACTTGGTCTTAGCTCTTCCTGTATTATTATTCCAGTCAGTATGTTGAAATTGAATATTTTTCAGTCTTTTTCACTAGACTGGGCTCTCTGAGTGCAGGCTGTAGGTGTTCAGTGGATATTTATTAAACTAGAAACTGGACCTCATGACACTCAAGGCCAGAACCTTCTCATGGTAGCATTAAAGATAGTAATGACAAAAGTAGAATGGGATTTGGGTTTGGGTGATCATCTCCATGGCAATGTTTCAAGAGGCAAGTGGTGCTTTTTTAGTCTTCTGGGAGGTCATGATACAAATGAATCGCTTTTAAATTCATTCTCTGTGGCTACCATGACCTGATGCTGGGCTGGCCAGTCTGCAGTGCTCTGCAGTAGGGTGTTTATGAGCTCTGTCCTTTCCTCAAGGAGCCAGAGGAAGAGGCAACCATGGAGGACAGTCCGACTATGGTTAAAATGGACCAGGGTGAAAATCAGGTTTTACCAAGTCCAAGAAGAAGGTATCTCCCCAAGGCACTTGGCTACATCACTGGTGATATGAAAGAATTCGCCAACTGGCTTAAAGGTATTTATGCCCCCCCCCC
>RCUC01100671.1:0-24976 GCA_003697995.1 Taxidea taxus jeffersonii | reverse complement strand
ATGCTATGAAATGTGATCAACTATGTTAACACGTAGCAACCGCAACAAAAATCTCCTTTGTCTGTGTCCTAATTAATACCTTTTTCCACAGCAGACTCGGATGCCAGCTCTGTGACTTTAGGCAAGTTGTTTAAAGCCTCTGAGCCTTCATTTCCCCGTTTATTAGTTGAAGATATTATAATAATAATGCCCGCTTGCGCATTTGATTGGTTGATCTATCAGATAGTCATTGAGCCTCTACTCTGTGCCTGGCACTGTTGTAGACACTGGGTATGGAGAACAGTGGGGGAAAAAAACAGATAAACATCTGCATTTATGAGCTTGTAGTCTAGTGTAGGGAGGCACGTGATACAGACAGGTTATAAAGCACAGGGAACGGTGATAAGCACTAGGGAGAGAAAGCCCAGGGTGTTAGCTCTAACTGCCTCTCTCCCATCTGCCTGTCTTTGATGTTTCTCTGTTCCTCCCTCCATCCTGCCCCCCTCCCCTCTTTTTCTCTCTCTCAGTCTTTGTCTCCCCCTTTTCACTTTGCCCTCTTCTCCTTGCACTGTTCCTGTGGCCAGGACCACACCCCACCCCACCCCACCGCCAGCACTGACCTGTTTGTTGTCCAATTATCTTAATGATTGACTTCTGCTACACAGGACCCTGTAGCTTTTGTGGAGTCAGGATCTGAGCTTTAGGTTTCTTGTGGACTCAGAGCACTTGGCACAACAGTAGGCAGGCAGCAGGAGCTCTACAAACTCATCAAAAGGTGATTATAAATTAGAGACCGGTTGGGTAACTGATCAGAGCCATTAAGGAAGGAGCTTGAAGCTCAAAATCAACACTTGGCCCAGAGTACTGGCCTCCCAGCCCGGATCTGATGCTTCTGCCTGTGCGGTCTTGGGCAAATTTCTCCACCTCGTCAGATCTTTGTTTCCTTGTCTATAAAAGAGAAGTGTATAGATGACTTCAAAGGCATCTGCCTTTGATAAAACTACGACAACCATTTTAATTATCTAGAGTTTTCCATTCTAATTCATCGGTCCGTGTTTCTATCTTTCTATCCTTATGGACCTAGAGCAACATTGCAGCACATTTTTTTTTCATTTTGAAGACCCTTTTAAGTATTTGATGCTATCTTTTGACCTCTTTGGCTGTATGAACAAAACAATCATATTATGATACGATATCCTATAGGATCTTAAAACATCAGGAGCAGAAGGGACTTTACAGATAACAGTAGTTACCATTCATTAAACATCTAGTGTGTCCTTTTCCTCATTATGGTTAGTACTTCTGTAACCAAAACAAGGGGTTGTACTACCCGCCTTTTGGAGAGCTATGTTGTCTAATGAGCTGCACAGAATCAGACAGTCTTAGGTTCAAGTCCCAGTTCTGCCAGTTATTAGTTGTGTGACACCGGACACTTACTTTACCTCTCTAAGTCTCCGTGTCCTCCTTTGCAAAAGGAGAGTATCACTCATCTCCTGTAGTTGTGATGAGGATTAAGTGTGATGATAAATCTGCACATTTATACAGATCTACATACAAATAATGAATCTGTCATAGAACAAGGGCTCAAGAAGTAGCTGATTTTGTTGTTAACATTTACTAGGAGTAACTCATCCAGGGTTTAAGTCACTAAGTGGCAGAGCTGGATGTCAGCCTGGGTGGATTGCTCCAGTGCCCATGCCGTTACCCACAATGCTGAACCTCCTCAGTGGTTCACGGGACCCATTTTGGGGAAATGGACGGAAAGCTGAGTTTTGGAGGCAACATCTCACTGTGGCTTAGCACAATCTACCTTTCTCTGAATTTTAAATGGACACAACACCCTGGGGATGAAGGAAGAATGTGGGAAAAGTATAGGACAGGAACCCTGGCCTTGAGCTTTGTGGATACCAGGACCGGAGTTTGTGGCAGGCTCTGAAGAGATTGGGGTATAAGAGTTGGTGTATGTGACCTGCTGGGCATCCACTGGCCTCAGAGTTAAGCTGAGGATTTTCTTCTATAGTCTCCTCTAAGGGGGTATGTATGTGTGTCCGTGTGTATGTGCAGAAGCCAGGTGCAATTAAAGAGAAAATTGACAAGTTCTATCAAGAAGGTGGAATCCCACCAAGGAGGTGTTGTCCAGTTACCCACCCACCCCCCACCCCCACCCCCCGATGGCCCCCAACGCCTTATTTCTGACAAGTATCGTGCACTAACCAGCTGTGCACCTGGAGCCATAGCCCTAGCACTCTGTTCCTGAGACTTGAAAAGGCACAGCTCCCAACTCAAAGGACCCTTCTGGGACCTGGTCTTTGATTTTCCCATCTGTGCTGTGAGCAGACTGAACTGGATGATCTGTAGGGGACCGGAAACAGATTTGGGAGCCAGACCAAACTGAGGCAAATCCCTACATACCGCTAATGGAGGGACTAGGTGGTACTGTCCCTAAGGGAGGACAGTACCACCTATCCCAGTCTGTGGTAAGGAGGAGATGTGTGTTAAGTGCTTCGTAGAGTTTGGGCACATGGTAAGCATTCAGTAGACCATGATGGCGACGATGATGGCTGTGACTAGGACAGTGGTAATGGTCATGGTCGTGATGATGGAACAACAGTACAAGTAATACCAGAGAGTCTTCTAGGTCCTCTAAAAAGTAAACTAGAGGGAAATGGGAAGAGGGGGTCAGCTGTACATAGGTGGGTGAGAAGTTTTGGACATTTCATGGGTAGCAGAATAGCCACATGGAGATGTGCCCTTGGGAGTTGGAAGCATGGGACTAGAGATGAAGGTTTGGCCCTTCTGGCTCTGGCTTTCCTGAGGCTTGACTACAGCAGACATTAATCAAGCCCCTTCCACATGTGGATCATTCCACTGGCCATGGTGGCAGCACGACATGCAAGAAAAGATGGTTTTGAAATAATGTGTTATAATAGGAACATAACTACCGAATGGGGTGGTTGTAGAGATTAAATCCGAGGATATGATTTTGAGCACAGAGACTGGCACTTTGGAAAAATCTTTGGGGAGGAATGTTGCCATCCCTTTTCATAAACAATCTAAGAACGAAGAATGCTATTTGAGAATACCATACATTCTCGATCTAATACCTTTTCTTTATTTTATAAAAAGATTTTATTTATTTATTTATTTATTTATTTATTTATTTATTTATTTGTCAGAGAGAGAAAGGAAGAGCACACAAGCAGGCAGAGTGGCAGCTAGAGGCAGAGAGAGAAGCAGGCTCCCTGCCGAGCAAGGAGCCTGATGCGGGACTTGATCCAGGACCCTGGGATCATGACCTGAGCCAAAGGCAGCGGCTTAACCGACTGAGCCACCCAGGCGTCCCCTAATACCTTTTCTAATAACCATGTGTTAAACAGACATCTCAGAAACATTTAAGGAAATAATTCAGTTGTTGCAATTTTAAATTTTCAGTTCTGCTCCCAGAATTACATCAGGTACATCAGTATAGGGAACTAGAAGGCAAAATCCCTGCCATGGACAATCGGGAAAATAAGACATACTTGTGGAAGAGATAAAAATGAAAGATTTTTTAACAGAGTGGTGCCCAGATGAGGATGAGGCCATGGCTCAATGGCATTTGGACAGATGGCTCAATGGGTGCCATTTTTGATGAGCCAGATTGAGCAAGGAAAAGACTCACTTGCTACAAAGTGTTAGCGACACTTACCTGATGTCAAACACTAGCCTAGGCTGAGGATACAGCAAAGAGAGGAGCAATTTTTGACCATGCAGAGATGATTATGGAGTGGAGAATGAGAGACTTGAACAGAGCATTGGAGCCCAGTGTAACATGGGAGTGCTGAGCAGGTGGAGAGGTGTATCTGAGCTGCCATGACCCTTATGTTCGGATCTTCTCTCACCAGGGTCTTTTCACTTAATTCACCTGATGTTTGATGACTACGTGCTCTACCTATTAGAATCCCTGCACTGTCAGGAGCGGGCCAATGAGCTCATGCGAGCCATGAAGGGAGAAGGAAGCACCGGTAAGCTGGCATTTCCCTGGAAATTGCCCTACTTGGCAACCTGATTTGTATTCTTACTTCCGTGTTCTGTGTTTCTTCAGCTCTGTCTTCCAAAGAATTTAGCTGTAGTTGGCAGGCCAAGTGGTATGAAACCAATGATGTCTTCTTTAGAGTGGGCACATGTGTGTGTGGAATTGTCTTACCCACCATGATGGTGGTGCCCAAATCATCAGAGGGCTTGAGGCAGGGGGTGACATGGCACAGATGAGAAAGAATATTCCAATTGTTAAAGTCCTTTAAAGACAACTTGCCTTGAACTTTGGTTCTGAGGACCCACCCTTTCTCTATCCGTAGCAGAAGTCCGAGAGGAGATTGCCTTGACAGAGGCCGCCCCGCCAACCCCTTCCCCGGTGCCATCGTTTTCGCCAGCAAAATCCGCCACGTCCGTGGAAGTGCCACCTCCGTCCTCCCCCGTCAGCAACCCGTCCCCTGAGTACACTGGCCTCAGCACCACAGGTAATGAAAGGCCTCCCCCAGGCTCTGAGTGTTGGAGTTGGTATTTAAAGCCAGAGCTTTTCTGGAAAAGTGTTCTTCCCCTCAGCCCCCCAAAACAATGCCAAGTATTTGCCTGGATGTACAGATGCCTTGCTGTTACTCAGTTATTCGTAGGTACATATTCTTCATGCTTCTGTTTTCAAGTTGGCAGATGGAGCACTTGATAATCGCCGCCCTCCCCAACTAAGCCACTGAAATGATGGGAACGATATGACATAAATTAATACACAGCTGTTCTTTCTTGAAAACAAGAAAGGGAGCTCTCTGGGAACCAGAAACTGAGTGGCATCTCTGGAAAGTGGGGCAGCCAGGAAGCCATATGCTAAGACAGGGCAACCATAGCAAGGCGGGGGCGGTAAGCAAGGTGCAGACTGGTGCTCTGGGGCTCCCGAGGAAGCCGAGACTCCTTCTGGTGGGAGGTACCGAGGAGGACCTCACACAGGAGTGGCTCTTTAACTGAGGACGGCGGAGCAGAAGGGCCTTCTAGACAGAGGGCGGTGTGAACAGATGCACAGGGCTGGGGACGTGTGAGGCTTTCTCAGGGCACGGGAAACTTTTCAGTAGGAGGTCCGTGAAGGCATCCTGTGAGGTGAACATGTCAGCTAGAGTCGCATCCTGAAGGATCTTGAATGCCAAGACACAGTTCGGAAATGGAGAAGAGGTGATACAAGGATAATAATAACTAGTTGCTAAGGTCCAGTGTCACTGGGGTGCTTGTCTCCCAATAACACTGCAGGGTTGTGGAGGAGAGGTGAAGGGTGACGAAGCTTAAGTCTCTTGTTCCGGGCACCACACTCACTCAGCCATTCAACAAATGTCCTTAAGACATTGCTCATGAGACTTGTGGAAATGGGACTGTGAAGGTGGCATATTCAACACGTGTTCACTAGTATATGATAACACATTGTGTGTGCGTGCGTGCATGCGTGTGCGTGCGTGCGTGGGCCTCCAGAGCAGCTCATGTGGCTGCTGTGGGATCAGACGAGGTAAGAAAGCCAAGAGCACTCTGCTGAAAGTGAGGTTCGATCCAGATGGAAGGGGTTACTGTGATTAATGCCTAGAAGGTGACGGCTACAGGGGAGCTCTGGAGGCCAGAGGAAGCAGCAGTCCCCTCCCTTCCCACCTGAACTCTGGCAGGCAGGAGGGAAGCCTGCAGGAGAGAGGGGACATGCCAAGGCAGCCTTAGAATCTGAGAGAACACTGGCAGGAGAGGAATGAAAGGCAGAGACGACCTTCTGCTAGATGGGCCCTGGGTCGGGCTGGGCCAGCCAAAGGACCAGTCCTTGCAGAGTGGAGGGCTTCTAAGACTGATGATCCATTCGTCGTCTTTCCTTCCAAACCTGCTTAACTATTCTCCCCATTACCCAACTCGAAATCTGGGAGTCGGCTTCAAATCTTTCCCTCAGCTCCTGTATTCGTTAGGTTAGGCTAAGCCACTGAAACCACCAGTTCCCAAAGGTATGGAGTTAACACAGGAGAGAGCGATTTCGTGCTTACAGACAGTCCTGGCAGGGTGTTCAGGTCAGAGAGGAGGCTCTCTTAAATGCAACCGTTTGGAAACACTTGGTCTTTCAGTATGAGGTTGCACCGCACCGCAAGGTAGTGCTTCTCAGAGTGCGGTCTGCGGACCAGCAGTCTCAGCTTCTCCTGGGAACGTCTTAGAAATGCTCATTATCAGGTCCCATCGCAGACCTTCTGAATCAGAAACTCTAGGGGAGAGGCCCACAGATTCGCTCATCACGCCTCCAGGTGATTCGGATGCCCACAGCTAGAGGCCCACTGCCTCTGGGCTTTGTCAGTCTGCAGCCGCTGATGGAAATACAAGGTGGGTGTGGAGAGGAAAGCGCACCGGCTCTCAAAGGCCCTGGCCTGCAGGGCGTGCGTGTCCCTTCACCTCCATCCCCACAGCGAGGACTCAGTCACGGGCGCCCATGTAACTGCAGAGAGCAGCGGGGGGCGAAGGCTACTCTGACGGACCTGTTTCTTCCCGTCCCACTGTCGCCGTGTGTTCAGGTCCTCCCCACCTCTTGCGGGCATCGAGCGGATTCTCAAGCTGGTGACCCGCCTCCCCTCTTGCCTGTCCACTTTCTTGCTGCCCACAGCACTGCTTTCCCTCAAAGTGCGGGGGCCGAGTCCACCACCCCACACTCGGGCCTGTGAGCAGGCTTGTTCCCCAGTCGCTGCTCACGCCGCTCCCCCGCCACCTGAGGAAATCCCAGTCGTCTTCATTTCCCTCACGCTCCAGCTTTGCGTCTTCCTCCAGACCCTCACAGCACGCTTGAGCTTACTTATATCCTAATTCTACTCAGAGTTATTTTCAGAATCGACTGGGGACTAAACCGTATGGTTTTGAAGACCAAACAAATAGGGTGAGACTGCCCTATTTAGGATGTTGTGTTTTACCCCTTCATTCGTTTACGGGTCCATCCATTTATCTACCCGTTTATCCAATAAACATTTCTCCAGTGGCTTCTATGTACTAAGCACTTCAGATCCTTGCCTCCTGGGACTGTGTTATTTAGAGGTTCGGGCTCTGACGGGTGCTAACTTGGGCTGATTTGGGAGCAGGGAAGAGAGGAGCACAAAGGGAGGCCGTGTATCTCGAGGGTCTGTGAAGACTGGATAATGCGAGAGCAGGTAGTCTGGGCAGAGGGAGGAAGCATTAGTACAAAGACCTGGAGGCAGGAGACAGCATGTCATATTCAGAGGAGATAAAGTATGCATCCCCGGAATCTTCTATTAATTCCTTCCCTCAAGTTTCCTTCTTCTCCAGAACTAGCGCTACTCAGGGAATGAGCAGGTGCTTAAAAGCCTATCAGGTGCCTGCCCTCGTGGGCACTTTGCCAGGGGCGGAAACTTGCCAAGGAACTCAACGTCCTTTGTCAGGGACTGCTAAGGAGACTGGATTCTTCAGAGTATTGCCAAGGAAGGGGGTCAGAAACTGGCATTAGATAGAGCTTTGGTTTTGCTCTGGGTACGCGGCTGGAAAGCGCCCTCGCCTTCTGTGGGAATTTACATTCCGCCAGCACATACGGGTTTACATGGATGCACCTGGAATCCTGCTTTGTCTCCACTTTGAGGAGGAAGAACACCCCCCCCCTCCCATTTTCCCTCCGTCCTGGGCTGTTGTAGTTCCTGCTTAGGAGGCTTGGGAAGAGGAGCCGTAGGGGAAAGAACCACCTCAGTCACGGGAAGAGAACTCGAGCCCTGTTCACTGCTCTTCAGCCACTCGGGGGTCCTTCCCACGCCCCGGAGCGTGGGGCAAGGAAGGAGCCGGGACGGTAAGAAGGACTCTCAGCCTCCCACCGCCCCGGGAGACACGCGTGAGCCAGTCGGTGACAACGTCCTTACTGTGAAAATGAAATAAACAGGGAAATCGTGCACACCAGACAGTCGTGCGTTGTGGAGCGCAAGTGGTTTGGGGGGAGCTCTTCGGCAGCACGGCAGCTCGTCCAGCCGGGAGACTGTGAGGCAAGAAGGGGACAGGAGGGCTGGGAAGGCAGGATGTCCAGAATCTCTTCATAATTCTCGTCCGGCTAGTGAGTCTGCCTGGCTTTCCTCACAGCGCTGTGGAGGCCTCCAGGTGCGGCAGGTGTGATAGACCCACAGGAATATCATAAATGTGTTCAGAGATTTCTGCGCAATGTGTTCAAGAGTCATAAAAGTAGCTTCTTAGAAATACAAATGTGAAACAGGTTCTCTTCAGATGGTCGTAACCTTTGAAGATTTTGGCACATTCCTGCTTTGTTCTCAGACATCTCCAGGGGGCATTAAAAATGTCATCCTAGATAAAACCATGTGTAATATTTTTCTCAAGCACCACTTTTGAAATATTCCATGGCTAAATTGGACTGGATCTTGGCATGCATGTGGGTCATGGTCTTGGAGGAGACATAAGCATAATTTCCTAACAACACGGATGGTTTTATAGATATTGCATTATAAAACACATGTATCCCTGATATACACCAAAGTATTAGGAAATGTACTGTGGTAGGTTTCTTAAATTTGGGGATTTGGGCAAATATTCCATTGGCCAATATTGTGAATTGGAAAACAATTATTGTGTATCCTATAAAATGCATTTGCCATGTTTTTTTTTTTTTGAGTTAGCTCAACATATGGTCTTCATGCCCAGTTAATTTTTATTTTTGTCTTAAAATTACTGGCTGATTTATATGCCATGACTTTCCAGAAAGTATCTGAAGTGATTAACAATTTTTAAAAAAGAAGAAAGGAAGAAAAAGCATTTTTTTAAAAAGACCCAAACCAGAAAGTAAGAAATAAAGAAGTGGGGAAAATTAAACAAAACAAACCACCCCTGCTAAAAACTGTTTACTAATACGTTAAGTGAAATTTTAAGTGATCTAGTTATTTTGCTGGGTCTCTAGCATTTTCTGGATATCATCACTCAGATGTTGTACATATTATCAAGTCCGAGTCAGAGTCAAGGCCAATCAGATGTCTGCAATTCTTCCACATATCAATGTCTCACTTTTGATGGACACTTCCCCATTTTTCAGCTGTGAAAAAGAGAACAGTATTATGTCTGCTTGGTGAGCACAAAGAGAAAATTAATTCATTGCACATAATCTCTCGGCATCCTTTGGTACAAGCTCTAGTGAATACAAAGTCCTTTATTATAAATAATGAGTTATGACTTACTAGGAAAACAGCCACTCTGCTTATCTATGGCTTTGTGTCGTTCTATGCCTGTACCTACATGTATTTCTAAATATGTTTTCTTAGGACTGTTTTCATTAATTGTTTTTAAAGGGGTGGAGGGGGCTGTGGAAGAAAGTGAGAGGAAAGGAGTATCGGGCACCTAACATGGAACCCGATACTGGCTGATTTTGATTGGGCACGTTCAAGTCTATGGCAAGGCCATGATAGGTGACTGGGTAAAGGATTCCATTTCAACAGATTTACACAAGGTAAAAATCTAACCCATTTATCTGTTTTCTTCCCTAACTTTGTGAGCTTGCCACCTCACTCTTGGCCCAGCAAAGGTCAGAAACCTTCATTTTTGTTAAGGGAAACTGGCTCTTTTCCTCCTTGGGAGCATGGCAGGTGGTGCCAAACCAACCAGCCCACTTAACATGACATTGGGCTGCAATTCTTTAATGTCATTTAACGAAAACTATAAAGCTCCCGCTCCATCCCGATGAGGCCTCGGAAGGGCTCGAAGACCTGGTTTATGATGTCATTGGAAGTATTCCCTCCTTTAGCAATGACAATAAAAGTTAACTATTAAACTCATGTTTTCACCTTCCCACCATGGTTTCCCTGTGCCACAAAACCGGCAAATTAAATCACTGAGATTCTAGGATCCCTGTAGAAATAAAGGCAGGTTCCTTACAAATGGCCTGAGCTGTAGAACATCTGGCCTATCCAGCTGCATTTTCTCTCCGTCGGTCGAGGATGTAACAAAGCTAACTGGCCCCTACTCTTTCCAACTAACAAAAGCTCAGTTATTCCGAGGGGAGCTAAAAGGAGTGGGCCACGGGGGCCACCGCAGCCCCGCCCCAGAGCCCACGATGACTCACTGACACATCCTCAGAGTTGTCCCTGCCAGCGAAGGCCTCCTCCTCCAGCCCCGCTGCTTCCTCTCTCGAAAGGAATGGAATTAGGAAATATAAGCTGGGACTGAAAAGAAATTGTTGAATCTCTTCTTGACTTCACTTCATCAGGTCCTGGCTTGGTGTTGGGGCCTTTGGAGTTGCTCGTTCATTCTCCTATTGACTTCTTCTGGGCTTAATCTATGCCGTGTCCTGGGGGCACAGAGTGATAAGAACTGGCAGTCACCGCCTTCACGATACTTAAATCCTAGTGGGTAAGGGATTCAATGCAGAGGTAAACTGCCAGGTCAATAAACCATTTCAAATGCTCATAATGAGAATAAGAGTGTGCTAGGAAATGGTCAGGGGAGGCCTCTCTGAAAAGGTAGCATTTATCCAAAGCCCCGGAATATCAGAAAGGGTCAGCCACATAAAGTCTGGGGAGAGGAAAAGATCATTCTAGGTCATGGGGAACAGGCTGGGCACAGGCCTGAAGCAGAGAAGAGCCTGTCGTAGTGAGGACTGACTCCTGTGGCTACATAAGGGGAAAGTGGCAGCAGGGGAAGCTGTGGAGGTAGGCAGGACCAAACACGGAACCAGCATCTCTCTCTGGGAAAGGATCCGGGTCAGCTCTGTCAATGAGATTTTGGCCAGGGAGCTACGATAAAGTCACCCAAGCAATTGAGGTTTTCAACTTCAGCAAGTACTCTCCTTAGGCACTGTTCCCTGGAGGATGGGTAGCTGGTGGGGTAAATGTACCTATAAAGTCTTCTTTTCCTGTCTCAGTCTTGAAGGTCATACCAAATGTTTGCTTCGTAGCAAATGCTGTAAGAGGACACCGTTCAAACAGAATTTTCTGTGATGATGGCAACTTTTTTTTTAATTTGTCCAAAGCTGTCCAAAGCAGTAGACGCTGAGCACACAGGGCTACTGAGCACTTGAAAGGTGGCTAGTGCAATTAAGGAACTGAATTTTTTTTATCGTATTTTGTTTTAATTAGTTTAAATTTAAAGAGCCATCTGTGGCCTGTGGCTACTGTCTAGGCAGCTCCGGAATCTAGACATGCTTAAGGGAGCTTATTTCTCAGGAAGGTACTAACAAAAGGCTTAGGTTAGATCAAAACCTGAGCAACATCTGTGATGGTTCATAGAATCCTTGCAGGGGGAAAAGGTTCAAACGGTTTAGTTCAAGATCTGAAGGAAGGCTACGGCCAGGTAGCCTGAAAAGTAGCCTGAATTTTCTCAAGTCTGTACCAGAACCTTACGAACTCTGATCTTGACGGGCCCTCTACACACAGCGTGCGTGACAGGAGGCAGTGGCTTAGAGAACCTTGCCACTCAGAGTGTGGTCCATGGACCAAGAGCATTGCCGTCATTTAGAAGCTTGTTATAAATGCAGAATTGCTGGCTCAGCTCCCAACCTGCTGAATCAGAATCAGCCTCTTAACAAGATCTCCAGGGATTCAAAGGCACGTTCAACTGTGAGAAGCTGCTGCTATTGTGGAAAGGCTTTGGAGTTGGGCAGGATCTGGGTTCAAATCTGCGTTAAGTCTCAGGCCACAATTGTTTCACCTGCAAAAAGGAGGTAACACCACCTACCTCAAAAGGTTATTGCCAAAATTCAGTGAGTTAGTGCATAAAAAGAAAGTAGCTTGAGGTCTGCTTTATGTTGGATGATTAATCATTCATTCCTTCATTTATTCAACATGTTATTCCTGACTGCCTGTTTTATTCCAAGCACCCTTCCTAGCCTCTGTTTAAACCCCCTCTAGGAAAAACGACAACAGTAACAAAAACTCAGGGAAGAAAAACATTTTACTGGGGATGGGAAGGAAAGAAAATCTTCCTCTCCCACAATTTTAATACTAGAACATGGACAAAACTTATCTTTATAGGATTCTTAGATCTTTGGGGATCTTTATGGATCCTCAAAGCCCAGGGGATTTTCTCCACGATCCTCAGACTTTTAACTAAGGATGGGTGTGTAGGGAGGGAAGAATAAGAGAAAGATGTGGGAATTAGGCACATAGGGAAGGTTTGTCATTGTCTTGCCAAAGAATAAAAAGCACGAGAGCGGTCTTAAAAATTAAGCACAAACTGTGAACCACACACATTTTCTTTTATTAGTTTCCTGAAAAGAGCAGCAGCAGCCGTTCTCACTGGAGGTCCCACTGATAGGAAAGGAAATGTAAGGGGTGTTCTTTTCTAGTCCCCAGGCAAAAAGGGTTTCTCACCCTAGCCAGTAGGTGTTACTCTGCTAAAGCCTGCTTGAGTGGGCCTGTTCGATGGCTGGCACATGGCCATTTAGGGGTTTTGTTTCCCAGACCACAGGAGCCCATTTTTCCAAGAGTTCCACTAGCCTTTTGTTTGATAACGTCTATTTCTAGCAGCATTTACTCCTTCAACAACAATTTCATTGAAACCAACATTTACTGAACACCTACTATTGGGCAGACCCTCTGTTGGGGACACAGAGATGAATAAGGAACAGTTGCTCCGCTCCAGGGCCTCAGACAAAAGTAACTGCCACTGCATTCCCTCAGGTGATGGCTATTATCATCACTGTGCCTTCTTACTGCCAGGTGGGGTGGAAAAAGAGAAAATCCTTTGGCTTCCTTGGCTGCCTCCTTTAAATACCCACTGACCTCACAGTGCTCTGTCGAGGTCCCAGGGGCTTGGAGGGTTAATTACTTGCTTGCTGTGGCTGGCTCATCATTCTCCTCTACTTCCCACCCCGTTCCAATTCTATCTCCAGTTGTAAAATTTGTTTAGTATATGTTAATAATGTTTTTCCTTTCACGGAGGTAGTGTACATTCATTCTAAAAAAATACAGATAAGCAAAATGAAGAAATGTTTTAAAGACTTCCTCAATCCCACTGCCTAGAGATAACCCATTTTAACAAAAAGGATCCTTTTAAAAATTATAACAGTAATATAATTTCATATGAAGCACAAAATGTAGAGGAGGGCAGTCAGGCATAAGCCAATCTTCTGGGGCATGATCATTTTGGAATTTTGTCTTCCCAGTCTCCTTGCCATTACTATAAATGATGCCTAACAGCCTGCTAAGGTCATTATCTCCTTGTATATGATGTACACGTGCAAACCAGGAAGGGGTACTTTTAGCCACCCTGGTGAATAAGAACACCTATGATTTTATGGGGAAAAAAACATGTTTAGAAGTATGGTATAATTAGCTCAATTTCTGTTGCTGTTCAAATTTCATCCCTGGTGACAGAATCTGACCCAAGAAAAGTGTCTTTCTTCCCTGTCATCTGAAATGGGACATAGAGAAATCTCTACTTTAAGAAAGTCCAATACAAGAATTCCTAGTGAATTCACTGGGAAGAGCGTGTGAATATCATCGAGAGCCTCCCACGTGCCAACCTCATGTCAGTTACCGCTCACGACAGTTCTGCAAAATAGCTATTAACATGCCTGTTTTACAGACGAAAGATAATTTAAGAGGCTTGCCCAAGATCTTCCAGCCAGTACGCAGCGGGACTAGACCCCAGAGCAGAGGCAGTTGGTAGAGAGAATGGAAAGCCAATGCCAGACTGGGGTTCAGAGTCCACTGGTCCCACCCACGGGGACCTCGGGCAAGTGAACAATCTGAGTTTCCCTGAACTGGACTTGAGTGTGACGCTACTAGCCTGAAGGGCAGACCTAAGGAAGGGTCCTGAGAATCGAGTGTGGAGTCCACTGTAAGGGTGTTGTGGGGGACACTGTTGGGCAAGTCCCAGTTGCCTTTTCCGGGGGCATCTGAAAGAAATTCCTGTTTGATCTTAACTCCAAGGACAGGTGATTCCTGAGCAGCTTGCTTACTATCTTAGGGCTTCTGACTTGTCAGGTTTCCCTGTGGCCTTGTTTCCTGGAAAATCTCTGAGCCCAGGTTAAGGCCCACCTCTAGGAAGAATTAGAATAGACATGTTTAGCCTCACTCCTGCTTGCACGTTTCGCTTCAGTTTTAATTTCTTTGTTCACTCCCACATTCGCATGATTTTCTTGACTACTTTGTATCCCTCTGCACTCTCTTACATTCTTTCATATTTAACCTTCTGTTTCCTCACCTGTGAAGTGGGCGTAGTATTTATTTTAAGGGTATCTGTAAGGCACTTAGCACAGTGCCTGGCCTGTATTAGATGCTCAATAAATGGTGTGTCTTTCATGCTCTTGGAATAAACCTTTTTCCCTTCATTTAAAAGGGACGTTCTTTGCATTCTGAAAGATTCCCCGGTTTACCACAGAGTTCAATACAGAGTTCTTTTAATAATAAACAAATGTGTTCAAAGTAAGACTCCATTTTCACTTGCCTTCCAGAGTATCCCTCATGGAACCCGTCATGTAGCTGGCACAGGGCTGGCCCACCAGCTCCTCCTTCCACCTGCTCCACCCCAGTGCAGCTACTCGTGTGCTATTTGCGAAGTCCTTGGGGTGGAAGGGACTGCGTTCTTCAATGAAAACCGTTCCTTCAGCTTCCCTCAGGGATGTTAGGATAGAAAAGATCTGCTGCAGAAAACAGAGCTGAAGCACCAAGTTTTACTTCCCCTTAAGAATGGCCTCCCATAACCAGTTCTTCAGTTTTCCCTGTGCCTGCAAGGGGCCATTCAACTCTAGTCCCCCCCCCCCCCCCCCCCCCCAATCCCCAAATAGGTGTCATTATTTCCACTAAATCAACATTTTGAAATTTATCAGAAATCGACAAGTGTATTATTTAGTGATTTCTTAAATTATCATTTTTACAGTCTAACCATCTCATAAAATTCTTAAGCATCTTGAGGATTTTAAAGTTTGTCAATTTCCCTTCCCAATCCCTAGCACTTTAAAGGTACCCAATTAAAAAGTAAGTTAATGGAATTAGTAATATGTATGGAATAGGTCACCGTGAAGGTCACTGTCTAATAATCTTCAAAAAGACCTGGGTAGGCGGAGCCCAATAATCTACTTAGGGCTGCTTAGAGCAGTTTGTTGGCTCTCTGACACCTGTTGAGTTGAGTGTTGAGAAGTTACTTGGCCATGCTTCTCTGAGCTTTCTTTTGTCCTCTCTCCTTCCCTCCCTCTTTCCTTTCCCTTTTCTTCTTTTTAAAATGTTTATTGAAAAAATTTGGGCCACCAGCCTCTGTATCAAGCACCAGGGTTCCAACAGTCCAAAAAGGACAAGGCCCCTATCCTCACGGAGATTCTAGTCGAGGGGAGATAAGCACTAAGTAAATCACATTCATGAATGGGGGTAGGATGACAAATTGCTGTAGGCACCATGAAAGACTACAGTGTGGTAGGGGATCGGACTTCATCTGGGGTTAGGAAACAAACAGCTTCTCTCTATTGAGATATGAAGAATGAGTGGAAACAAAGGGAAGAATATGGTTTCAGGCAGCAGCAAGAGCATGTGCAAAGGCCCTGTGATGCTGGGAATTGTGGTTCTCTGGGGAAAAAAATGAAAGAAAGCTATTGTGGCTCGATTCAGAGAGAACAAAGGCGGGGGTAGGGGATGCTTCTCATGAGGTCAACCGGGACAGAGACACATGCTCTGTAAAGATTTTGACTTTCAGCTTAAAGAGCATGGGAGGCCACTAAAGTGTTCTAAGAATGGGGCATGGAGGAACTGTGTGAGTGACTTACACATCTTAATTTGTATCTGCAGGAGCAATGCAGTCATACACGTGGTCTCTGACCTATACGGTGACAACAGCGGCAGGATCCCCAGCGGAAAACTCCCAACAGCTGCCCTGCATGAGGAGTACCCATGTGCCTTCTTCCTCCGTCACACACAGGATACCAGTTTATCCGCACAGAGAGGAGCACGGGTAGGCGACCTGCCTGAGATGCCACTGGACTTTTACATTTGGGGTCACTTAGCAGCTGTTTTCTCAAAGGGCAGGAGGAGTGCTGTCCTTCGCAGGCACTCAGCACCACCCTGAGTATGACAGACTCTTTCGATCCCCACGGGGCCCTGGAGGTGGGCATTAGCAAGCCCATTTCCCAGATGTGGAAACTGAGATGACAGCTCAAGTTCAGTCCCTCGGGGTCACACAGCTGGTAGACACAGGGCCTAGACTGAGCATCTGTCCTGTCATATCCAAAGCCTGTATTCTTCCCTCTCTTCTGCTTCAGAGCCCCAGCAGAAGACCCCCTTCCAGCAGTTTCCTCAGGCAGTAGAGCCTTGTGGTGGGCCCAGGCCTCCTGTGACTGGATTAGAGGAAGACTTCCCCACCTGAGGGCTGAAGGTCTCTGGGCAGGGGCTGTTGTTAAGGTGGCTCAGGGAACCCCTGGGGGTTCTATTGGTGCTTTGTGCCCAAAGAAATAAGTCATCAGTTTTGCCCATTTTCCCCCCAAATTTCTGTAGTGTTGTTGCTGTGATGAATGAACCACAAATCCATTAAGAAGTGTTACCTGAAACAGAGGAGTTTCTTGTACTCATGCAGTGTCTTCATCAAAAGACACTAATCCTAGAATGTCTAATAGGCAGTCATCTGAAAACCACATGACATGAAAAAGGGCCCTTATTCTCAAGAAGGCGAGACTCTGCCACACGGGTACTGGGAGGCGTTTCCAGCAAAGCAGCTGTGGGGGACACGGGAGGAGGCCCCCTCAGGTGTCGTCTACATGGTGGCCCCGCAAAACGCAGCAAGACGCCAACCCTGAGGCTGGGCGCCGGCCTGGCTGCCAGCAGGCCGACTCAAGATCTGTCTCCAGGGTCAGGTGCCCCTGACCAGTGGGGTGGGCAGCCTTTATTTTCTCAGGGGACCTCTTAGAGTATCTTTCAACACCTTTAGAACAGACTTTGAAAATGGTTTCAGGAAGCCTTTTGGTTCTGGGGCAATGGCAGAAGAAATGCCCACATGTCTTATGTCCGTGTTTTCGCTGAGAAGATGTTATTAAGAAGAGCAGTGATCAGAATATCCTGTATTTCGTAGGACTTTCTATCTTATGGAGGGTTTTCACATATCTGACCCTCAGAATAACCAGGGCCAGCATTTTTACACAAGTGAGAAACAAGGCTGCGGGTTGCCCAAGGGTCGCACAGCTAGAAAGGGGTGGAGGCAGGCTCTCTGGCACCTGGGTGAGCGGCCCATGATACATCCCCCGTGGGGCAAGCTCGCATACATGGGAGCATGAGAGGCTCTGCCCCACTGCAGGCAAGCAAAGGCCTGGACGATGCAAAACATAAATCCCCAAGTAATTTCTTCCTTCTTTCCTATTTGACTTCAGGCTATAAGATGGGGCTTTCCAACAGAACAGGAGTAGAAGTTTCCATCCCTAATTATGTTTTGCTCTGGGCTGGCTTTCATTCCCTGAGCGCGCTCCGAGTGGTAAGGGAGGTGTGCCGAGGAGAGAAGGAAAATCAGCCTGGGAGTTTAAACTCACAACAGGGTGGAGATGGTAAGAACCAAAAAGAAGGAGAAAAATGGAAAAGAAGAAAGAAGAACAAAAAGGAAAGAAAAAAAGATGAGGTTGATTTTTAGAGGCAGGAAAGTGATCCGCCATCCCCGCCCTGACTCCCACTCTTCACTGTGTTTCCTGCGTTTCAGATACACGGGAAGCTACAACTATGGGAGCTACGGCAGCCAGCATCCTCCCCCCATGCAGAGCCAGTACCCGGCCCTCCCCCACGACACGGCCATCTCTGGCCCGCTGCACTACGCCCCTTACCACAGGAGCTCCGCACAGGTGAGTCCACAGTCCTGCTTGCTGGCCCGCCCAGGCCTCGGGGCACTTGGTGCCAGGCCTAGTCAATTTAACACAGTTAATAGGTACCTTCTGTATACCACGTGTGTCTGTCACCAAGGAGAGGGGAGGATCCTTTCCTCAGGGTCACGTCCACCTTTTGGTGGCTGCCCACTGAAGTGGGTGCTCGGCCACTGTTCAGGCTCCACTCCCTCTTGCCACATGGGTGCACGCCAGCTGTCTTTGGTTCCATCCTCTCTAATCCCTGGATCCAGTCACCCACCATGTCTGCTGCCCTGTCTCAGGCAGCCGCCCCCACACAGGATCTCTGGTCAGCCATCTTCCTGGTGTCGGCCCTCGTCGAGTCCTGTCGGGACTGTCACCTGGCGGCATTCTAACTGGTCTCTGGGTCTCACGTCTGTTGCTTTCCAGTTTGACCCACACACACAGCCTCACCAGAAGAATCCTCCTGAAATGATCCCTTTATCAGATTGTTCTCAAGCCACACACTTCCTTTGGCTCTTCACTTGTCTAACAAACCAAACCAGCCCTCTGTGGCCTGTGGTGAATGGAACTTGTGGTTGCACCTCTAACGCCAGCGCTGGGCGCTCTACTTGTCTCAGACACTTCCTGTTGCTCAGGCTTCAAAGGCAGCTGGTCTCCAGTTCTATTCAATTCTACATCCTCAACATCTCTGCACCCTGC
This sequence comes from Taxidea taxus jeffersonii, assembly GCA_003697995.1. Classification (NCBI taxonomy): domain Eukaryota; kingdom Metazoa; phylum Chordata; class Mammalia; order Carnivora; family Mustelidae; genus Taxidea; species Taxidea taxus. The sequence goes on along the minus strand of RCUC01100671.1, from coordinate 6,528 downwards.
ACTGTCCTTGCCTCAGCTCAGGGCTAGGCTAGATGGTGACAAAATCCTCCCACCCGTCTCTGTGTCACTGAACCTGCCGCTCTCTGGGCCATCCTCCAGACTGCAGCTGGAGGAGTCTTTCGGAAAAAAACCCGACGGGCCGTTCAACACTCTCCCTCTTTTCATGTCATCGCATTCAGAGTCACGTTCGGTTCTCTGGTCTTGTATGACATGTTACCTCATGACGTGTCTTGGCACGTCTCTTATGACTCGTTACCATCTGGCTTTTGCCTGCCTCTGTGGCTGACCAGCCACCCCACTCCATTTCCTCTAGCCATGCCGACCCCTGTGCGGGTCACAGATGCTCCCCTCCCAGGGTAGGACTTTCTTTCCCCAGACTCGTGTGTGTCGTTCGGGAGCCACACTTGTCTCTGCGGCGCCTCCTGACACCAGCCCTTCCTTCCTCCAGGACCTTATGAGGTCCCTCTGCTCTAGACTCACATAGGGCCTCTGGCGGCAACCCTCCTCACACCCTGTAATCATCACTGACTTCTCTGACTCCTGCAAGAGGCCCCAGAGCAACTTGAAGGCCAAAAAAATAAGTCTAGTGTCCTTGGGTCACAGGCCCTGGCACCCGTCAAGAGCCACAGCTACCTCTGACTGAACACTTGTCATGGGCCAGGCACCATGCTGAGCACTTCACGCATCTTCACGGTAATCGGTTATCCGTGCAGAACCACCTGCCTGAGGATCTGAACCCAGGCAGTGTGACCCCATGTGTCCAAGCTCCTACACGTGGCCCCCTCTGCCCCCTCTCCCGTGTCGGCATTCACTAAGTTTCTGGAACCAGTGAGACAGGAAGTGAGGCAACACAAGCAACGGGAGTGCAGAGGACCCTCACTCCATCCTGCTGGGGGGCTGGCAGCCAGGCAGGCAGGATGGGGGCACTGCTTGAGGCGGGGAGTACTCAGGATAAACTGGAAAGGGACCCAGTACGGGCAGGGAGCTCTGGTGCGGAGCGGCTGTGGGAGTCTAGAAGAGAGATGGCAGGACCTGAGCGAGGGCGGAGGCCGGGATTGCATCAGCTGCCAGCCAGAGGACCAGCCTCGGAGGGGAGGCACTGAGGAGCACGTATCCACAATACACGGGCGCTCAGGGCAAACAGGCCTCTGTTTTGATTTCCATCTGCGGTACCAAGGGAAGCCCCGGTATAATCCCCAAACAAGCCAAGAAGTTGATTCCACTAAACCATCACCTGGGGCATTCATTATAGGTCTCCCAACTGCGTCAGACAGAGAAGCCAGCTCCTGGGGTCCTGCTTCCCTCGGGAGCAGAGTCTCTGCTCCTCACTGTGATCTGCAAAATGCCTCCGAGCTGCTCTGGAGGCCAGCTCACACTGAACAGAAGCAGCTCACGAGGGCCTTTACTCACTCACTCATTCATTCATTCACTCCTCAAATGATTGTGGGATGCTTGCTGTGTGGGAAGCAGGCGCCAATCCCTGATCAGACAGAGGAGAAAGGGACAGAAGCGCACCTGCCCTTGGAGAGCTCAAGCTCCAGTAGGACACAGTCATCTAAGCAGCAAGTGGCCAGATCAAGCTAAAGTCCTAAGCCGCAGTGCCCGTCATTATCCTCCCTCTTTCTTCTCTCCCTTGTGCTTCCTCATGAAGTTTCGGGGGTGATATCTTTAAAGCCATGGCCATAAAAAGAAACCAGGGTCTCCCAAAGGCCCATGTGGTCCCTGGTGATCAAAGATAGGTCTGCAGTCTCCACTCTGAAAGCCACAGACGTTCCCGAACGGAGCGCTATCATTTAATAGCAGCTCTTAATCAAAGGACCAAGCACTAATTGAAAGCCCACGGAGGAGCCCTTTGAATCCAGATGAGGGGTGAGAGGTGACAGGGTTGGCCTCTTCAGCACCATGCCCTGTGCCCCTCTGACAAGGTCTTTTGACAACCTCTGACCCCCACCACACATTCACACTCTGTGCTTAAAGGGTTATGCCTTAGCCTCCATTTGTAAAGTGGAGTGAGAAGTTAATTCCATCACCTCTCTACCCCAATTGATTGGGGGGGTGTGGGGTGTGGTCAGTACAACACAGAGAATCCTTTGTTTTTTCATTAACATTTGTACATCAAGTCCTGTTTTAGGCGCTTGCAAATACACAGACTCGCTTAATTCTCATTGCAACCTGGGGAAGAAGGCATTTTTCTCCAGTTTCTAAAGATGAGGAGACGGCCTCATAAGGTAATTCGCCCCAGCTTATGCATCCAGTAAGTGGCAAAGCAGACTCAAATGCAAATTCTCCAGCTCTGAACCCCAAGCCCGGGGCCATGAACACTACACCCGATGTGTTTTTGGAGGGTAGATGCAAATTCAAGAAGTTGCTGCAACTATTCCCAGTCAGTTTCAAGGGACCAAAGAGAAGAATCCCATACCCTAGACTCCCTCTTTCTTTCTTCCTGCAGTACTCTGGTTTAACGTGGAGCCTAGAGGGGAAAACCCACTGCAGGGCTGATTAGTACCAAAGTACTGAATATTGCACTTCATTATATCACACTCAGTGGGGAAAAGACCAGTCTGAACTGGAGAAAAACCACGGTTAAGGCATGCAGGTGGTCATCAGCACTAGAGTAACTGAAACCGATCTCTGCAAATGAATGCCTGTATTCAGGACGAATGCAGTGTGTCCATGAAGTGCCACCATCCTGAGTCCCAGCCCCAGTGGGTGTACGCTCGGAATAATCAGAACCCATTTGGTTTTTGGACTAGAGTATGTGTGTGCCCTTATCTGTACTAGTTATTTGCACGGCACACGCTTTCCTCTTGGGTAATAACAAACATAGACCTCCAGTCCTGCTTGAATTCTCGTAATTTCTGAATTAGTGAGTCCCGAGACAGGAGGTTTCACACTGTAAGGCTTGAATGATTTCAGAAAAAACACCCTTCTTGCAACTATGCCATATTGTTCACATCCAAGTAAGTGAACAAGAGATGGTCTCGGCTGCCTCTTCCCAGGTACCCCATTCCCATGCCCGACCAAACAGGGAAAACAAGCCAGACCAAATATGTGGCTGCAAAATATTTCTGAGCCTCATTCAACACACATTTGTGGAACTTCTGCCCCCTCGGCGGCGGCCATGAATGTGCACTGGGCCCTGGAGCCCAAAAGCCATTTGATCAACTAGAAGCTGGAAGTCTAGAAATTCCCCTAGCGTAGACTGGAAAGCTGTGCTTTATCCCTCATCTGCATGGCCAAGGCCTGGCCTTGCCAGCCAATCCCACGACTCTCACAGAATCTCCAGTGGCCCGGCCCGGCCCAGGGCCAGTCTGCTTAGGGTGTTCCACTTCGGGAGAGCAGGATGCTGAGCCAAAGTGGAGAAAAGTCAATCAGCCAGAGTAGTGGAAGATCTGTGACTGCGGAGCCAGCTTCCTGGGTTCAAATCCCAGCTCTGCCTCTAATCAATTTCCTTATCTGAAAAGTGGGGAGGATTGTAGTACATATTTCTTAGGGTTGTGAGGGTCAAGTGAGTCGATAAAGATTGGAACAGGGCCTGGCTCAACGGGCAACACTATTTGTGTATATCATTATCTTTCATGACACCATACTTGTTATATTTTGTGTAATTAAAGAATATCTATTTCTCTCGCTCTACCAGCTCTACAGAGACAGGGACCACATCTTTTCTTCCCGACCATTATATCCCCAGGGCTCAGAATAGATGTGGCTTTCAGTGGGTGGTCAGTTAAGTATCTGTCCATGAAACGAAATGAATGAATGGCTCCTCACTCTGGTACTAAGTTGCTCTGTGTCCTCAAGCAGATTGTTTCCCCTCTCTTGACCTCGGTTCCCGCATCTGTGAAAGGAGAGGTAGGACCAGATGGTCTGTCACTAAGGCTCTTCCTATCATTAATGGACCATGATCCTATGATGCAAAGAAGAATACCAATAATAGCTAACACATTTTGAAAACATACTATGAGGGAGTTTTAAGTGTTTCATGTGTACTAACTCATTTAATCCAGACCCTAAAAGCTCAGCGGATGTGGCTTGTCTGGCCAAGATTTGAGGGGAGCTACATCCTCTTCCAGAAGAGGCTAAGAGGAAGCCTGTCCAGGGGCAGGCCCACTGGCAGAACATCGGTGTGGTGTGAGAGCCGCCTTTCATAGGAAAACAGTTTGTGCTCCTGACTAGGCCACCTTTCACCCCTTGCTCAAGGAGCAGCCCATTTGCTGAGGGTCAGGGATAAAGGGCTCATTCTTCCCTCTTCATGTGCAGGAGCCTCGAGTCAGCCTTGGGGTGGGGACTTGTTTCTCAAAATAGAACTTCCTAATGTGATTCCAAAGAGGCCCAGAATCAATCACAGCTGAGATGGCCACCTGACAGAAACTCGGACTCCTTATGCACGCGCACACGCACGCATCTGTGCCCACAAGCCCCCCTCACACACCTCTCTCACAGGGCAGGGACTGGGGACCTATCTCCAGCTTAACATCAGTGGACACAGCGTGTGATTTAAGCCAGCAAATGGTAACTTCCTGTTATGGGCCCTCAACAAAAAGCGCCTTTATTCTGGGCAGAGCTCTCTGGACCCCAGGGTTTGTGCCCAGCATGCTTGAGGACCCCGCATGAAACCGGATGTAAAGTGTGAAAGGTGAGGCGGGTGCCACAGGCCTGCCTCAGCCGCTCCCGCCAGACTGAATAGAAGCTTCATTGGTGGCGTTAATCGCCAGGCTGAGGCAGCAGGCACTTCAGCCTCTCATCTTTCAATGGTCTCTTCACCACGGGGAAAACGAGTCACTGACTCATTGGCAATTAGCTGACCTAACGGGACAGATTTTTCCATGCTGGATTCTGTGGTAACAGGATTTTATTGTCCCATTAGAGATATTTTGAGCCAGTCTCATTTCCAGGCAATTACGCTTTTGAGCCTGTGACACCACCCCTGGGCACAGCTGCATCTAGGATCCTTGATTAGGCACAAAAGCCACACTCTCTTGGGTTCTATGGGAAAGAGGCTCCAAGTCCATATGGCGACATTTTACCTACACAAGCCAAGCCAAGGCAGGTTCTGTCAGAACGAGCAAGAAGAGGCCTGGTCAGCGCTCTAAGACCCCATGGGGTCTTAGAGGAGGGGGCTTAGAGCAAGAGGGACAGAGATATTAAAGTATAATGGGATGTGTTCCAAAACGGGCATGTCTTCCTCTCTCATGTGATTCAGTCATGGCCAGTTATGCCTGGTTTGTGTCACAGCGATGTGGGGGGAAACGCTACCCTAGCCCTGGGTTTCCATGCCAGCCCTCATGTTAGCCTGCAGGTGGCTGTGGGCGGGGTGCTTCGCCTCACGGGTCCCGGGGTTCTCATGTGCATACACGGCCTGGAGTATGTGATCCCTAAGCTGCTTTCTAGCATCCCAGATAGCTGCTGGGATGCCCGGCATCATTCCAGATATTGGGAATATGGTAGTGAACATGGCAAAGCCCAGCCAGGAGCTTATGAATAGAAAGCAGTGGAAAGAGACAGCTAACAAGCGGAATGGTAAGGGCCTGGCCTGAGAGGCCGAGCGTGGAGCATTTAGCATCTTGAGATAGGATGTCCAGAAAAGTCTCTGAGGAGATGACGTTTGAGCTGAGATCTGAAGGAGGTTAAAAAGGCAGGCAATGCAAGGAGCTTGGGGCTAGGGCTGGAAACAAGTGCTCTAGGCAGCGGGAATAGGTAGGACCAAATTCCCTGAGAGGGGAACCAGCCTGGCATGCCACAGGATGGGAGAGGGGGCCTCTGGGCCAGGGAAAGCACCATGAGCCAAGATGACATGCATGTAGGGAGCTTACTTGGGAGACTATCAGGAGGGGGAAGCAATCTTTTGGGGAAAATGCAAGACTGTTTTGTAATAATATTTCTTAACATTACCTGTGTGATACCTGGGATCTTGTTTTCTTGGGCAAGGTCAAGTCCTACTGTGATCTCATGCATGAGGCTTCACCGTGGCTGCCATACACACAGGACCCTGTAGATTCTCATATTGGGCACATGGGTGCACTCAAGGGTTCCTGATCCGATTTAGGGATATGAAAGCCTTGGTATGCGTTCACAGCCCTGGGTGCTTCTCCCTTGAGTTCCCAGACACCATCTCCACTCTTCTCCCTCTTACTGACCTGTTCTTGGGCTGGGAGGTGGCTGCAGTTTTAATAATACAAGGCATGCTGACCTGTGTAAAGAAACCCTTCCTACCAGAAGTTGGAGCCGTCTCTCTTGATCCCTGAGTAACTGTTTCTCTCTGCATGCCTTGGGCCTAACTAACAGCCCGCCCCTGCTTTCCTCGGGCTCCCACTCTGCCAGCAGCAGAATGGTTCCCTGTGGCCCCCTTGACTAAGGGGAGCAGCCACTGTTGTCAGAATCCCTTCTCAAGGCTGTCTAGGCTTCAGCCTGTCTGTCTCCCTCCTACCTAATCCCTCGGGGCTCCACTCTCCAACTGTCAAGGAAGACAGATGGAAAGCAGAAGAATTCATACTTACTCTCTCTCCCCTATTTGCTGCCTTTGCCATC
>ML097075.1:11029-23290 GCA_003697995.1 Taxidea taxus jeffersonii | reverse complement strand
CATCCATCCATCCATCCATCCATCCATCCATCCATCTGTCTCTCCGTCTCCATTGCATAGTTAATACAATCTTTAGGCTTCCACCTACATGTCTCCTTTTGATGATATCCACCATTGCTCCCTCACCAGCTCCTGGGCTCACTGCAACTGGGCTTCTGCCCTCACTAAGGTCGTTTTTAGGAAGGTTGTCCATCACTTCTTCTCTCCAGCCCCATCCTGCCTGACATTTGTGCCTGCTTGCTTTTCAGACTCCTTGTTGAAAGCCTTCCCCTCCTGGCTCTGGGACTGTTACCCTTGCCTTTCTTCCTCACACCTGCCCAGCCTCCTTTCCCTTCTCAGCCAGGGGCTGCTCTTCTCCTGTTCTTCTAACACTCTTAAAATGTCAGCATCCCCATGTTTCCTTCTTCAGTCCTTTTCTCTTCTGAAACTCTATTTTGACTTAATTATTTGATGCTTAATTATTTGATGGGTCATCCCTCTGGGTGGCCCCATACATCCTTTTGGTATCATTCCTTCCAAGACATTGTTGACTTTCAGATCCCTCATATCTGCATCCTCACCTGGACAGTGCACTCAGAACTGTCTACCTTCTGGGAGGACCTCCTCCTCTTCCTGCACACCTGCTGTTTGGCTTCCCCACCTGGACTCTCCAAATGGCCCCAGTATCCTCCTCATCATGTGTACAACTTGTTGCCATAGCCTCTTGATTAGATGACAAACATCTGTATAGAATGAAAACAATAAATCTAGTAAGGTTTCGTGACAAGGTGGTATTCGTCAGGTGTTGTGCTAAGCATTGCACATGTTTCAACGCTTCACTGACGTAAGAACCCTGTAAAGTGGGTACTATTATGACCCACACGTTTTCAGACGTGGATAGTGAGCTTAAGTAACTTGTTGCACGACTGTGAGGAGGTGAGCCCCTTACTAAAGCATCCTGGGCAGTTGTCTGCATCCCTCCCTGCAGGCTGAGGGAGTATCCTAAACCCAGGGAACGCCAACACGTGCTATAGCAGCACCTGGGAAGCTCTTTGCTGCCCCCTACTGGCCAAAGACTCTAGGTGAGGCCAAGAAAATCTATGTGAACCATCAGGATTTCTTGTAATATCTGTGGGTTTTCTATGGTGGTTCCTGTTGTGGATGCTGTGGCACTGGCCACTCCAGCACTAAAGGATCTATTTTGCCCTGCTGGGGAGGCTGTTGGCTGACAGTTCTCCATTCCTGAAGTTTTGGGAACTGCCTCTGCTGAAGACTACTTGCCAGCGGTGGGCTCCCCCGTGACTGCTCCGGTGCTGGTGGGAAGTCTGCCCACCCACCCTGGTCTGGCTCAGCCCAGTTCTGATGGTTTGTCCCAGCTTCAGAGTTTCCCGTAGTTTCCACTGAAGACTTTCTCAGTGTGACCTGAACCCTTTGTTTCCCACAGGTGAGGGTCCTGAGAGCCCCCTTGTAAGTGTCCTGCCTCGGAGCCTACTTCTGGGGACCTAGGCCTGGGGCCACTACTCTGGTGCAGATGGGATGTGCTGATCACTTCCAGCCTTGAGTCAGACCGCCTGGAGGGGCCCGCCAGAGCCTGCATTCTTGGTGTGCACCTCCGTGATCCTTGTGTTCCGGAAGCTTTGTGGGAAGCTTACCCTCCTGGGAAGAGATGCCGAGGTGGACATCAGCCAGGCCTAGGTCCCAGTTCCAGTCCTGCCTCTGCCTTGCCAGCCCTGGCAAGTCACCTAAACACAATGCTCCCCCCTTCTCTGGAAAAAAACAAAAAACAAAAGACAAAGAAACAAAGAAAAAAAAAAAACAACCCTCTCTCTGAGATTTCTTAACACTTGGCTTACAGGCTTGTAAAATTTGCATAAGATAATGCTTGCTAATCATATATGTTTAGAAGCTTAGCAACGTGCTACATGTAGAGCCCCTAGTCCCTCTGCATCTCGCCCTCCTGAGAGGCAGAGAGGAGACGGGGCCGAGAAATTTTGATCTGAGAAATACAAAACCTCCTTGTCCCACAGGACCGGGGCTTGGGCTGCTTGAAATTCCCTTTGGCTTAGGACCTTGTCTTCTCCCCTTGTTAACATGCGCATACCCTCTGGGTGAGATCCGCTGTCACTCAGAAAATTCCTGAAACTTGAGCCATAACTGTGCGTGATCAGACTCTCTCCAACGCTGGTTTGAGGGGAGCTGGGATCAAAGGCACTCAATACTGGGGACAGAAGGGAATCTCTGAACTCTCAAAGCACTAGTGGGGCCTCAGGGAAAGCTCAGGGAGAGGAGATGTCAAAGTGGCCAAAGTTCTACACCGGATTTGGCCCTTGGCCCTGGGAGCACCTGGCTGCCAAGACTGGAAGGTTCTCCCCACTCACCTCCTCCAGACTCCCTGACCAAGTCCGTCCTAGGGACTCCGCGGTCCAGATGAGGGTCTGAGGGAATGACTGCGGTGTCTGAGATGCCATCAGCGCCTTGAATGGAGAATGGTGTCAGCAAAGCGGGGCAGCAGCAACCTCCCACCGCTCAGAGCACCACCGCCTGCTTGGTGTTTTCAATCCTGACATGACGTCGCTGTAGCTCCTGAGGTCCCAGCTGGCCAGCCCTTCCCTCACAGATGGTGTCCCTGATCTGCCTGCTGGGGGTGCCTGACCTACACCTGTGCTGAGCACCACAGCTGATGTCCAATAAGGGGAAAAGGAAGGAGAGCAGGTGGAGGAGGAAGATGGGTCAGTTCAGCAAGTAGACACTGAGAAGGCGTTAGGCACACAAGGCACTTGTGGGGAAGAACCCATGAGTGGTCACTGGGGCTGGGATGGAAAGCCTCCAGACCCCAGTGCATGTCTGACACCTGAGACAGGAAAGCAAGGAGCATGCAGACCTGAGAAGAGAGCATCTCTATCTGAAGGGGGCCCTAAGAGGTGCACACAGAGGCTGGAACAAGGACGAGCCAGGAGAGTGGCCCCACCTTGGGTGGAAATGGCCAGACCCCGCTGTACTGCTGTGCTCAGTCTCGGCCATCCGGAGACACCACAGCTGGAGGCTACCAGATGACCTTGCAGTGGATGGGAAGTCCCCCCAGGCTGTGCACCTCGAGGACAGCCACAGAGAAGAAGGATGAGCAGGAAGGAGATAAAATGGTAAATATGGAAGTGGAGGAAGGACAAAGAGGAAGGCACGGGGAATAGGGTTATGACTGGTGCAGGAGCACAGCAATGCTGAAAGATGCTCTCTGTCCTATTTCAAAAGGATCAAGTCTGATTTTTACCTTCAGAAGTCAAAACTTTCATTGCCCACTCAGCAACGTTGTGCCCCCTAGGAAGAGGCAACCAACGCTTTCCTGAGCTTCTAATCCTAGTAAGACCCAATGGACGTACAATGTCTTCATTTTCCCAGCAATCTCTGCTTACCTTTTCATACTGCATAACCATTATGTCGCTGTGTCAGGTTTGAGGGCCCCTTGTGAGGTTCTTCTTACATGCTGTGCTATTTGAAATCACCTAGCACTTGCAGATGCCAGTGGTACCATCGTGTTTATCCATTTGGGGCCAAATGCCACATGGAGGTCAAGTGGCAGAGCTGGGACCTGAACACAGGTTCTCTGACTATGGATCTTGAGTTTCGGTTTGTGCAAGCAACAGCAGGGGGTTCCCCAGCATGGTCCTGCTCCTTCGGCCGGCCTGTCTGCGCCAAGCTGGGTCTCATGACTGTCAGGGGCCGCCCCTTCCCACAAATAGGCACTGAAACCATCGAGAGAGATTTATCTTAAGTCTTGTGTCTGAGTATCATAAAAACTAGATTTCTTTCTTTCTTTTCTTTTCTTTTTTTTTTTTTTTTTTGCCAAGTAGCAAATGTTGTATTTCTAGTTCCACATGAAAAGAAAAACAGTAATAAAACCATGGTGAAAAAGACACCCAAGGTATCAGATCAGTACAAATTAGCAAAGAAACTCAAAATAAAAACAGCTCCTTAGTGGGGAATCTTTTAAAAAAGTCTCCTGTCTTTATCGTACTTCACTCTTTCCAAAAAAGAAATAAAACAGCACCTGACGTGCCTAGAATAAATTTGTGAAAAATACATGTTTCTGTTTCCTTCTATCCTAGTAGGATGCCACCTTCCAGGAGGTGTCTATCCTTCTGTCCCCATCAAGAGGCACTGACAGCCTCTGTCATGTCATCCTCTGCCCTCGTGAGGACAAAGCACTCATTTACCAACTCTTCCTGAGCCAGACATCCAGAATCTCACTGGTTCTTGGCCAGAGACACCCGATCCTCACTATGTGGGCTCTCTGTGGGGCAGCTCACAGCAGGGCAGCTGGCTTCCCCCAGACTGGGGACCCAGACAACGAAAGCATGGGAAAGGACAAGCAAGACAGAAGGCACAGTCTTTTTATAATCCCACAGTGGAAGTGCTATCCCATCCCTTTTGTCCTGTTTGCTCATCAGAGGTGAGATGCTAAGTCCAGACCACACGCAAAGGGAAGAGATTGTACCAGGGTGTAAATGTGGAGATGCTGAGGTCATTGGGGGTCATCCTAGAGACCGCCCTGCACTCTGAGTCCTGACCTGAGGAGATCAGTGGAGCCCAGCTGAGTTCAAGAAGTCCCAGAACTGAAACGGACCCAGAGACCCATAAAGGAGAGACAACTGGTTGCTCTTGCCAGTGAGATCTGGGGGTTGGTTCTCACTGTAGAGAAAGGTGGCTAACGCCATCAGTCAGGTGAACACCTGCTCTCCGTTCCAAACTTCCTGCCCGCCTTCTCTGATGTATGATCCTCCACAGAGCCTATGCGATATCATATACACAATATAGTCTGCTCTATACAAAATATACCATGTATTTCCCCAATTTTGGGGTTGTTTTTTGTTTGGCTTTCCCTTCCAGAATGCACATCCTCTGAGGGCTGCAGACCATTTTGTCTGCTCCTCTGTCCCTAGTGGTTTTCAGCATTTAGAAAAGTGTCTGGAATACACTATCCTCCTGATAAATATTTGCTAAACGGATGAACAACTAAGTGCTGAGGGAGGAGACAGGCCTGGGGGACTAATTATGTTGAAGAGAATCTATTCTCAGAAAGAATGACGATTGTGTAGATTGTTTGGGATTGATGAGGCAAGTACTTTGGGGAAAATTCTGGGAACTTTTGTCCCCACTTGAGTGAGATACTCTTTCTCTTCACAGGCTGTGAGTTATTACCAGTAAACTCAGGGCAGGTGATGTAAACTCAGTTTACATCAATGGTCCAACATGCTAGAAGATTCCATCCAGGAGGAACAACTTGACATTTGGTTGGAACAGTCCCAAAAGATGGAAGGAAGACAGACACACAAAGAAGCCCCCGTAAACCAGGCTGGGGTTGCAAAGTTAGCAGTGAACCACCCTTGATTCCTGATGTTCCTGAGGTGCTGAAGATGACTACCTTGTGTATCCTGTACTCGACTCCTACCTATGCATAAACAAAGTGCCATAACTGGGGGGCTTGCAACAACAGAAATTTGTTCTCACAGTTCTGGAGGCAAATGCCCAAAGTCCAGGTGTCAACAAAATTCATGTCTTCCAAAGTGCTCTAAGTTCCATTCCACGCCTCTCTCATAGCTTTTGGTGGTTGCAGCAATGCGTGGCTGTCCTTGGCTTGTAGACACGCCACTCCAGGCTCTGCCTCTGTGGTTACATGGTGTTTTCCCCATGTGTCTCTGTGTCTCTTTTCCTCTTTTTAGACGGGGATGAGTCATTGTGTTGGGACCCATCCTAATGACCTCACCTTAACCTGATACTATCAGCAAAGACCTTAATTTCCAAGGAAGATCACAGTCATAACTGCTAGGGGTTGGCACGTCAATATATCACCTGGGAGACACACATCACAATTCTGTCCTGAAGCTCAAGTGTGGTTGGTGAGGCAGAAGCAAGAAGGGAAATTTCCATGCTGTGGCCACAGGCAGCATACAGTGTGTGCGTGCGCATACAGGCGTGCCTGTGTAGGCACACACACATGCATACGCACATACACATACAGGTGCACACACAGACACACACTATAACTGAACATTAGCTCCTATTCCTGGGTTCAGGTCCAACATCATCAAGCCATGTTCACCATATTCTAGAACAGACTTTTCCAAACACAAGTCCTGGATTACCCTTTAGGTCAGTCTTCAGGAAATGAGAGGGGAAGTTGAGGGGCAGAGAGCTCGTTCTGCATCTAGCTTGATCGGATCTCAAGGACACTGGGGTTTAATTAGCAGAGCACATAACTGGGCGTGACGTGGTAAGGTTTTGGGGATGGACTGAAATCAACATGGCACCTGTGCAGAGACCATTGCCGACAGCGTTGTTAGCAAACTCCAGTGAGATGAGGCAGCTGAGTGGCTATGTGGACGCGCTTCACTTGGCTTTCTGGGCGGGTTTCCTAACAAGGCTGCTCACAAACAGCACCCCCAAATGACCGTTTGGAAGAGGAGGCTGCCTTACCGTGGAGAGAAAGCCTTGTCAAGGGGCGGAAAGTGCAGTGACTTGGAAGACGCCTCTCCCCCACAGGGAAGGAGTTCCTGGTAAGTTACAGCTATAGTATAAAGGGGTTGTTCTTTATGCTGTTGCTTAAATACCCAAATACACTGTGTCCTTGAAAACACGGCCCTTAGGACACTCAGCCCTTATTCCGAGGAAGGGGCTTTGGCGTGGAAAGCCGGGAACCCCTCTCCAGCCCTGTGCCCCCTCCTCTGGCCTCCTCTTGGTCCCGCCTCCTCTCAGAAGCTTCTCTGTGTGGCTCCAGTGCCTACTTTCCTCTCCTTCTTATAAAATCGTATGAAATACAACGTCTACAATTCAGAATTTATTTTCAAAGAGATATTTCCTTCGTATATTAGCCCTCGATGCTATTAGAAACCATGTGGATTTGGTGAAAGGAAGAATCAGGACTTTCAAGGCTACAGCACTCTCCTGCCTAAGGCCTACCAGAGCCTTAATAACGGCCTGACCCTGTTCTACTCACTTGGGCTAACTCACGCGATCGCCTCAGACACCCTCTGGAGCAGCCAGAGGCCAGTTACATAACTTGTTCAAAGTCACAAAGCTGGTGAGCGATAGAGCCAGGATTTGAAGACGAGCCAGGTCACCCAAGAACCCAGATTCTGACTCCCTTCGTGCGTCTGGGTTGCAACCTGCCACAGTCCATCCTGCCTGTCTGACTTGGACTGGCTCTTTCGTGTCTTTAAGCCACAGACCTGTATCAGGCACGTCTCTCGGCCTGTGTGGAAACTTCTTGTAGAGTAGTTGTCTCTGCTTGTGACCATCCCTGAGCCATCTATTGGGCTGGCAGTGGCTGGCGAAGAGCTGATAGATTGAAGGGCTCTGCTCAAACGAAATCCGAACGAGTTCCATGTGAGTGCACATGATCGAAGACATAGGGTAGTTGATGCTCCCACCTGTTCCCTTGGTCTCTAACCTGGGCTGAGCGTGAAGGGATTGAGAGCCAGTCTGGGAACTAGAGGCCCACCCTCCCTGCTTTTTGGTACAAATTCAGAGGAATCTGAAAATTCTAAATTTAAACGTAGCCTGGTAGGTGGTTATGACTACATATTTGTCAATGTAGGAGAATAGAAAACATCTCACTAACAGCTTGCCAGCTTGACTTGTAACTTGTAAATAATCGGATACGTGGGCCTCTGTTTGCATCCTTGCTCTGGGTCTTGTGCATGTTGGGGGCTGGTCTGCGTGTGAGCCATGAGCAAAAATAAACCAGGTGGGGCAGAGACTAGTAGAAAGAAGTGGTTATTTTAAGACATGTTGGACCGGAAGGGTGTCACTTTCTGACTGGAGACCCACGGGGAAGGAGGAGTGAGCCGCGGCGTGGTCTGTAGGGAGAGACCCTGGCGGAGCAAGTACCAAGACTCCGAGATAAGAGAATGCCAGGCAGGTTTGAAAGGAAAAAAATAAAACCCAAACTAATGAGTGTGGCCAGGAAAGAGGGACACAAGGAGGGGGCAGGAGATCAGGAGAGAAACGTACTCAGGGGCCAGCATGGCATTCTGTGGTAAGAAGGCAGTTTCTGCATTTATTCTGAGTGAGGCGGGCAGTGGAGGGAGTGGTTTTCCCATTGAGTTTTCCAGTCTGAAGTCAGTGAAGAGAGGTGAGCAAAGTAACAACAACCCGACACAACAAAAAACCAATTAAAGAATCACAAAGGACTTTTGAAACTGCGGCTTCAGCAGACCAGTTTCTCAGTGGTTGGAATAGAAATGAATCCTACACACATTATGAATTCCATGTCTTATATCACATTTGCTAAGTGAGATGCAAGATCTCCAGGGCAGGACGGTTTGGGGATTTTTAAGCACCCCTCGATGTGGATCTGGAACCATGGGTTGACCTCTGTCTGCAGTGAACAGCTGAGTGACCTTGGGCACTGGGTTCAGGTAGAGACTTGACTCGTGAACATGGTCTCTGACTCTTAAATTGTTTTTCTTGTAAAATATTTTAAATGTGCTGGAAAGAAGAGCAAACAGCATAAAAAAACAGGTAAGTGCTTAGCACCTAGTTCTACCTTCTACCATTTCACCATACTTGATACTAAGAAACACCGCAGATCTGATGGAGACCTGAGCTGTTAACTGTGGTAACAATGGGTAGCCTCAAATGACTTCACATCTGTCAGCTCATCCTGATCTCACCACAGTCCTCTGAGGTGGGCACTAAGACTCCTCCTTTTATAAAGGGGGGCAGTGAGGCACACAGAAATCACAAGTCACATTAATCACATTAACAAGGTCTCACTTATTGGGAGGGAAGCCGATAAATCACATTAACAAGGTCTCACTTATTGGGAGGGAAGCCGATATCCGAACCAGATTCTGAATTTTTACCCACCACATTCCACTGACTTTAAAACACAGAGTCGATCTGGGGGCTCTTTCTAAACTTTATAAATTTAGTGTCATACTGGACTTATCATAATGCAAGTTGTTCTTCTTACTCTATTTTTGAGATTCCTCCATGTCAACATATTTGGGCAATCATTCATTTGTCTGAAAATGAATTGAACAATATTCCAGTACTGAAAATTTCCAGATTCATTATTAATTTTTCTGTTGATGAATGTTTATTGTTTCCTTTTTAATTTCTCTCTTACAGATAGGACAAAGAATATCTTTATCTCTGTGTAAACATGTCTCCTATGAATATTTATATGTGTTTCCCCTGGGAAATGGTTCTCAGCTCTGGTTGCACATTAAGGAGAACTTAAAACTGAGAGCATTTTTAAAATGGGAGAGTACATGAGCACTCCAGCTCTGGATATTCCAACTTCCATAGTGTGTCTGCTTGTTTCACTTTGATTTGCAGCTTGCCAGACGATCCTAACATTCGTACAGATTTCAGAAGCACCACATTCACCCACATCCCTCCATGCAGAATTACAGGATCTTCAAATTTTCTACATACCAATTCATTCGTCACCACGGTTTTCCCCATTTACACTTCCATCAGCGATGCGTGAGGATGTGCAGCCATTTCCCCCTTTTGTTGCCTGGTGTTGGTAACGCATGTTTATTCCCTCCCCCTTTTTTGATGAATATTGCTAGGGAATTACCAATGTTACAAATGTTTTCAAAGAATAAATTTGTGTTTCTGATGACTTTCTTTATTTTACATTTTCTTTCTAATCCATTGAGTTCTATCTTTTTATTATTTTATTTCCTCCTCTGTGCTTCCTTTTTATTCTTTTTTTTTAGTTTTGGGAGATAGAATTAGGTCAGTACTTTTTATCTTCTTTTCCTTTCTAATGTTTGGACTTGAGGGCATGCATTTCTCTCTAGGAACTGCTTTGGCTGCATTGCAAAAGTTTTGCTACATTGTATCTTTGCTGTTCAGTTCAAAACATTTGTACTTCCTGTTGTGATTTTTTTTTCTTTGAATGATACATTATTTTAAGATGTATTGCTTAACTTACAAATGATTTGGTGATTTTTGAAATTAACTTCTGACACTTATTTCTAGCCTAATTTCACTGTGATTGGAGAATATAAGCTGAATAATTGCAATCCTTTTTCTTTTTAAGGCTTGCTTTGCAACCCGATACATGTTCAACTTTGGGAAGTGGTCATGTCTACTTGCAGAGAATGTATATATGGTCAGTGTGGGCACAGTGTTCAATATGTGTCAAATAATTTTAGTTTGGGCTTTTCTTTTGATTTCTTTATCTATATGGAGTTTTCCCTTGGATGACTTACCACCTACTGTGAGATGTATGATGTAACTTCCAGGGCCAAGCGAATTTCTTCTGGTTTTGTCAGGTTTTGACACACGTGTTTTGAAGTTACACACTGGTTTAGCATTGTTATTTTTTCCTGATGGTTTGGCCCCTTTTTCATTAAGGAAAGGTGGTTTTTCTTTAGTAATGTTTTTGCCTTAAAGTCTATTTTGCCTGAATCCACACGAACTGATATTAGTATAGGTAGGCCAGTTTGTGGGTTTTTCCCCCCTTGGTTTGTGTTTGCATAATATGCATATTCTACCCTTTGCTTTGTATAGCTCTGTATTTTCAAGATAAAGGTGTGACTCCTGTATGCAAAAATATTGTTGCATTTTCTTTTGTATCTACTTTGATAATCTCAGTGTTTTAATTGAAATAGTAATCATTTAAAATTAAAATGAGCACTAATATATGTAAAGTTCTATTTCTCTTCTTACTATTTGTTCTCTACTGGATACATCCATTTAGTGTATGTTTCAATTTCTCTTCTTTTTTGCCTTCTTTTAAATTAAAAATATTATTATTCCCTGTGTCCCACCATTAAATTAGTTATACATCTGTTACTGTTCTTTTAGTGGTTACCCAGTGATTAGAATGTGGTACCTTGATCTCTTATAGTCTAAAATAATAGAAAAACATGAATGTAATCATTAGAACCTGAATATTGTAACGTCCTAGCATTATGAGAGAACTGGTACGACTAACACTCTGTGTTTGATCAGTAATAAATCAAAGATGCACAGGTAGCCACTAGAATGCTGAAAGGAAACGAAGATCATCTTATAATTCCATAGCTAGCAAAAGTAGCTTCAAAAATGAAGCAAAATAAAAATACTTCAGAATGAAATAAGGGATAATTTAATATCAGCATATCTACATTAGACACCAAAGACAGAGAAAATGAACCCATATAAAAATAAAGAGATGAGGGGTGCCTGGGTGGCTCAGTCAGTTAAGTGTCTGCCTTCAGCTCAGGTCATGAGGGTCCTGGGATTGGGCTCCCAGCTCCGTGGGGAGTCTGTTTCTCCCTCTCTCTCTCTGCCCCTCTGCCCAGTTGTGCTCCCTCACTCTGATAAATACATCTTTTTGAAAAATAAAAAAAAGAAATGAGAGAAGGAATGGATAGTAGAAATTTAATCTATACTTGGAACTGAAATTCATAAAAACAAGGCCAAAGATGAGAGGGGTAAAATGAGCTAGAGAATTTTAGATTTCCATGATCACGGTGAAGTGGAATACAAAGTGGAATACATTTAACTTCTCATATCACGCAGCTTCAAAACTCAACAAATTCTTAAGCAGGGATTGGCCAGTGTTTTCTGTAAAGGGTCAGCGAGTAGATACCTGATTCAGGCTTTGTGGGCCAAAAGGCCTCTGCTCCATTTTTATAGGCACAGCAGGAAAGCAAGAGCAGCCAACCTGTACCTGGCCATCTTCCCGTGAAACTGACTTGAGGCACCATTTTGGGCATATATAGCTTGGAAAATGCATAGAGACTTCTTATATGAGTGTCTATTTCTGGAATTTATAACTACGCCCTCAGACCGTTTATGTCTTCATTACCACGGTTTTAAAATTAATCTTGTATCTGTTCGATCAAACCCTCCACTTGTTCCCCAACATTGTCTAAACTCTCCTTGACCTTTTGCTCTACAGTATGTGTTTGCAGATCAGTCTGCCAAGGTCCTGAAAAGCCTCCTGAGACTTTTTTTGGGCTGGTGGAGATATTCCAAGTCTCTAGTTGGGCAGTGGTAGCACTGATATAGATGTTTGTTGAAACTCATCAACCCAGACACTTGGAAATAAATGCATTTCGTTTAATGAAAATTATAGCACAAACACTGATTTAAAAAGAAAAGCCAACCAACCAAGGGACCTTGTCAAGATTTTTCCTGGAATGCCAATGACTGTGAGCTTAACAACGTGAGGAGGACTGACTTGTTCCTAGTGAATTCACTCCAGCCTGGATGTATGGAGCATCTACAATATGGCAGCCCATTCTGCACGTCTTTATGGCAGATCTTTCCATGCTC
>ML097075.1:0-10629 GCA_003697995.1 Taxidea taxus jeffersonii | reverse complement strand
ACCAGGATATATAGATCTTCATTTCTGTGGGTCTTATTTTATATTTGCAACTTTTTCCATGTATTCTTTGTGATGAACCTGCACATACTTTCCCGTAGTGAACCAAAGCTGTATTGCTATTAATGACTGAAACTATTTAAAAATGTAAATGTCTAAGTGGTTTTCATTGTTGTTTAGAAATGCTCTTGATTACTGAGTGGTTTTCTCTTTGAAGTGATGTCTCTCGGAGCTTCATTTCCTGCAGTTGTAAAATATATGAGCTGGGTTGTTTGACCTGTAAGGTTCTTTTCAGCAACATGATTCTACTTTTTTTTCCCTTTTCTTTGGGCTTTCTGAAACCTTTAAGAATGTCAAGGACACTTTTAAAATTACATCATCAAAAGACCTTTCTATTTATGTTTAAAGCATGCCCGGTCCCAGTCTGGGTCACATTAGGGCAATTTCCTTTGCAATTTATTCCTATTGTCTAAAAAAGGCATTGTCTACATTTTGCCTTTTAAAGAAGGAAAAGAAAACAAACAACTTTCTTTTCACAACGGCAAAATGTACTGATGTAAAATACTTGCAAGATACAGAAATATATAATAGGAAAAGCAAAATCCCCAAATACCACCTCATTTAGACGACCATTGTAATCAGTTTGCTACCCATTTCTTACAGGGTTTGGTGCTTACACTATTTATACATATTTACACATTCAACAAGCATTGTTGATTTCCTGCCTTGAGATGCAGATTTCTTTCTCATTTCACAACATAGAGTGCATCATTGTTACCCTCGCCTAACGCCTCCAGTGCCCTCCCATGATTTAGGATGAAGGAAGACCCAGCAGTCATCTCTCCAGCCTCATCATGCCCTGCCTGTCTGCTCCCTCGCTCTTGCTCTGGTCTCGCTGGCATCCTCTCAATCCCTTGGAAGCACCATGGTCCATCCCGGCACTGGACTTCTGCATATGCTGCTCCTGTCCCCTAGTGACTTCTACCCTTAACTCACGCCAGTTCTTCAGATCTCAGCTTGGTTTCCCCCAGAGTATGCTCTGGTACCCATCTTCCTGAAGACATGCCGTTCCATTTCCGGACTCTGTTGGAACCTCTGATCCCCTCCACTCTGCCATCATCGGCCTTGGCCCTACACTTCATTCTTGTAGACACATGCCCCGGCACCTATCTGAGTGTCATCCCTGCGTAGACTGCCCACTGTTTCAACATCTCCTGGAGCAGGATGTCTGGTTTCTTCATGCAATCACTCGCCTATCACCACCATCATTAATTATTTCCTCCCATCGTATTGGGCTGCCACCTTTTGTAGATTATGTACAGGAGCAGGGGTCAGCCCTTGCTAGATCAGCCTCTTTTGTTAACTCTATAGCCTTCCATAATGGGACATATCATCCGAAAGCCAGGTGATCCCAGACATTGGCACTTGCTATGGAAAGAGGTACAAGGCACTTCTCTTCAGGAGGCAGAATGACAAAGTGGGAGCATCTTGGAGTTGGCAGATCATGGAATCATTTTTATATGTTCTGGTGACTCTGGAGAAAGGCTGTAGCCTGCACACACTCCTGGAGTTTGAAAAACAACTCTAATTGATTTCAGGGGCAAGGCAAAAGATGAAATTAAACGCATTGCCAAGCCCTTGAGATATTTCTGGGTCTGTGTCCCCTCTGCAGTGACGAGGGCTTCTGAGGTCTCCGTGAGGCAGCACTAATCCCCTGCCTGTAGAGTGGAGGCTGGGCTGAGAAGCAGGTTGGGGCAGCGAGAGCTGTGCTCAGGAAGGTCTGGGGTCCAATCCTTAGGCCATTAGGGACATCCAAACCATTAGAGACAGATTCTTCAAACCTAAAGCCACCTGGAAGTCATCTCAATGTATCCTCTCACTCCTTGTAAAGAACGGTTTGAGAAACAATGGGACAAAGATGGCTGGATGTTTAATTAGGATGCTTTGCAGATCACTATGCTGAAAGAGCAGGGAGGGGAAGTATTTAAACATAGACTTTGAAGGTGAAAATTTTGCATTAGATACTGGCTCCACCGAATTCTAGCTGTGTGATTTTTTTTTCTTCTTAAATTTATCCAGCTCTTCCTGTCCCACTTGTTAAAAATGTATTCTTTTCCCCAGTGAAATGTCAAATAACAAGTTACCTGTATGACCTGGTGTGGGCCTTGGATCCACTCATCTGTTTTTCCTTGTTACAACAGTACCACATTCTCTTGGAGACTGTAGGGTTCTACTAGCTTTTGATATCAACTAGTGTGAGTGCTTCAGATTTCTCTTCTTCAGGATCATTTCATCTATTATAGGTCCTTTGCATTCGTGTTTAATTTCAGGTATGACTTGTCTCAACAGTAACTTAGGAGCACCAGACATGGGTGACCAGCACCCCCTGGACACACTTACCATATGCTAAGCAAGTTCCCAAGCATTTCAAATGCACGAACACATTCAGTCTTCAATACAGTCCTGAAGAATAAAGGGGAACGGGGTGCTCTGGCGGCTCAGTCGGCTAAGCATCTGACTCTTGGTATGGCTCAGGTCATGATCTCAGGGTGGTGGGATCGAGCCCTGTGTTGGGCTCTATGCCCAGAGCAGAGTCTGCGGGTCCTATCCCTCTGCTTCTCCACCTGCTCTCTTCCTCTCTCATTAATAAATAAAATCTTTTTTTAAAAAAAGAATAAAGGGCATGAAGAGGTACAAACTTCCAGTTATGAAATAAATAAGTCACAGAGATGAAACGTACACTGTAGGGACTAGAGTCAATAATTGTAATAATTGTGTGGTGACAAATGGGGACTACACTTGTTGTGGGGAACATGGTGCTATGTTGAATCAATATGTGCACCCCTCAAACTATATGTATGTTAATTTTACTTCGATTTAAAAAAATAAATAATTTTAAAAGGTACTCTTAAGAATATAATGTCATAGATGCAGAAATTGAGAGTTTGGAAGTTTCAATGACTTTGAAGTTTTAAACCCAGTTCTCTTTCCCCAAGCCTGGTGGTCCTCACCTGTATTGAAGGATGCCTTTAAAATGCTCCACCTTTTCCATGACTCACTAGTTGATTGTATTAATCCCACGTGAATGGAGCATCACAGCCGTCGGGGGCAGATAGAAAGTTAACCAAATTAAACTCCTTCAAGGATCTTTGAAAGTTAAAATAAGTGAAGAGGTATCACCAGTGGTGATTAGCACACCCATTTCTGGAGAAAGTCAATGTGATAGTTTGTGAACTTCACCTCGAAGATAAGAGGTCCCCTTTTTCTCTCACGATTGGGTCAGTAAGTATCTGTTCCCCCATTGCTGTCCTTTTCTTGGACCTCAAGGCCACAGTGAGAATTCTTCTTAGTCCCAAATCAGGGAGAGAGCTTTGGTGATACTTCTGTGGAAGTTAATGAAGGGTTTACAGAACAAGTAGTGGCAGAAAAACAATTCTTGAAAATGATTTCAAATTAAACCATTATATAAAGATTTGGATCTCTTTGACCCCAAACCTATGGCTAGTACCCAGACCTTTTTCTGTCCCAAGTGAGAGATGAGTAAGGTTTTCTTGGGGAACCAAGTGCTGGTACCATGAGCATATCTTCTCATGAGCTATTTTGTGGGGTGGGGGCCTTCCCTCACCCAACAGCTGCATGGGGTATTAGAGGCCATATAGTGCTCTGACATGGGACAGACACTGGGAGCCCAACCAAGGACAAGCTTCACTGAAGCCTGCAGTAGGTGAGGGAGGCCTATTTCCAAACGCATACCTGTTCAGCTCAGTAAGGAAATGTGCTGTTGACAACCGAGAGCCCCCCTCTAACCCGAGGAGCCAGCACCAGAGGATTTTTGTGCTCTGAACTTCTGTTTTGGGACAGCTTGAATTATGAAATTCTCCTTTCCACCACCTAAGGTACTCTGCCACACAAAATTCCTTCCTTATTCTGCCCTTTTGGATGAAAATGACAAACACAACTCTTCTCTGTGGCTGGTCTTCTCCATAAGCGAAGAGCACGATCAGGCTTCTCCAGGACGTTTGTGTAATACCTCCTTGTGCGGCAGGCATGGTTGTTTTCCTTGGGCATTTCATTTCATACTGAAAGACTAAAGGCTGTGTAGGAAGTCTAAGAACCCCCTGCACCTGTGTGCAGCCCAAACCCTCTCTGCCAGCCCTATCGTCCTCCCCCCATGGATAGGTTGATGTAGGTAATGTTTGAGAAAAATTCTGGACTAAAGATATAGATTTGCAGGCACATAGGGTATAGGAGCTACTGGGGTAAATGAAACTCACCTGTGTACATAGGCCAAGCGTTCTGAACTCCCTGCAACTGTGGTCTGCATTTCCACATACTTGTTTATGGGACTTTGCTTGGTGAAGGAACCGGCAATTTTCATCAGGTCCCCCAAGGGGGGATCCATGATCCCCAAATGGGAGACAAGAATGCAGAGCTTGGAGGCCTGAGGAACCTCAGGATTAAAGGATCAGGTAGACCCAAGGATAACTTATAAATGGGACTAAAAAGATTAGTCTGACCCCAAAAGTATTTATTAAGATATTTTTCTGTACATAGGAGTTGGAGGACACATGGACATCTCTGTTCCACCCAGATCCATGATTCTCTTTGTCTGGTGAAGCCTAGACTCCTGATAGTGGGGTGCTTTCTCTTACTTGCTCCTCTTCCCACTGCCTTCCCTTCCCCATGCCTCCCTGCAGCCATTTCAAGAGGTGGAATCAAAATTGCCTCTAATAAATAACCCAAAATTGAGTGCAGCTCACCCCTCAGCACTCACAGAGCTGTCTGGCTTAGGAAGATGGAAACTCTTCCTACCCATCCAACTTTCCAC
This sequence comes from Taxidea taxus jeffersonii, assembly GCA_003697995.1. Lineage (NCBI taxonomy): Eukaryota > Metazoa > Chordata > Mammalia > Carnivora > Mustelidae > Taxidea > Taxidea taxus. The sequence goes on along the minus strand of ML097075.1, from coordinate 5,804 downwards.
GCTGGCTGCTGATTCCTGCCACAGCGTCCTCTTTATCAGCTGGGTAGAGAATTGGAAGCAACTCCATTATCTTTCCTCTTCACCCCACACGGCCTGACAGAGACGCGTTCAAGGGAAACGAACGGGCTTCTGAAGGCTTCATCCAGGCTCCATCTTCATTGCTGGCAGGCACATCTGAAGAATCTGAACCTGCGGGGCCGAGCTGTCTCCAAGGGTCCAATACCGGCTCTCTGCAGTATTACGTGACGTGCTTAGAATTCAGAGTCCAAGACTTCTGGAATCCGAAGTGATTCCTGGTCCTCCCTGAAGCTTACCTTCATCATCCGTAGGGTCAGAAATGGAACTCGATGTTTTCTAAGACTCCTTTTTACTCTTCAATCCTATCTCTTCCAGCCACATCTTCTTTGAGATAAAAATCAGAGAGGATGAGCCATTAGCCCAAGATCATGCAGTAAATTAGTAGGGAAGCCTGTATTGGAATCTAGGTGTATTAATGATAAGTCTGACTTCTGCCAAGAGGGGCAGGACACAAATCACTGTGAAGGCGAATTTTCAAACCAACTGAGTGTTCTGTCCTCATCTGTACCTCCTCGGCGTGTGGAGAACGAAGAGGTACAATGAACACAATCTCAGTGAACTAACGTCAAGGCTGGCCTCCCACAGATGGCTTTTCCCCATGAGATGGGATCAACAGTGCAGTTTCGTTAGTGGAAAGTCCTTTCTTCAGGTGAGACTGTCTTTAGGGGAGTTTCTTCCCGCCCACCTGCCTCTCGTTCCGTTATTAAAGGGAAACACCCTTAAAACCAAAGGCCTTTGGGATCCTCATCCTCCCTGCCGGGGGCAATGTCATGAGTCACCCACAATCAGTCGGTCTTTGAGAGAGTGGGTCAGTGCTGGGTTCTGTGATAGGGGGTCCCCATGCGTTGCCTTGTTTTGTCCTTGTAACGGTTCCCAGGGACACCCTTCAAAGCACGGAAACCCCGAACCTGTGCTAACCAGTCGGAACCGATGCCAGGCACAAGCCTCAGGCCTTCCTGGGGGTGAGGGGCGCAGGTGCAACACCAGGCCTCCCCACCCCCATCTTGCAGATGAGAAAACAGGGTCAGAATGGGGACCAAACTCTGCCAGGCTCCCACAGAGACGCAGAGGCGAGCTCCAGGTCAGGAGGCCCAGGCCAGGTCTGTGCTGTCTGCACAACACCACCGGCTGCTCTGAGCCGAGAAGGTACTTCCTGTTCAGGTTTGGGGCCAGGCCAGTGCTTTCTGGAGAATTCAGGACAGAAGAATGAGCTTGTAAACCCGTTCTTTAAAAAATTGTTCAGTCTCTCAACCCGGTACGGTCTTGCCTCCGCCGCTGGGGGAATTTCAAACAGCACCTGCTTACTTGCCAAGGGCAGAATGAAGAGGGTTTTCCAAGGCAGCTTCCAGAAGCCCTCGTCAAAGTTCGTCTTTAGGGGAGAGAGAGCCCTTCTGCAGATTCCCTCTGATCCTGGCCCGGCCTTACAGGGAGGAGCAGGGGCTGGGGGACGGGCAAGGAGCTCCCGGCTTCCAAGATGTGGACAGGAATCCCAAGTGGGAGGCATTCTCAGTAGCTGCTGAAGGGAGACTTCACTGAGAGAGTCCCATGGAACAAAGTCCCGACGAAGGTGAGAGATGGAGATACTGTGTCTGGGGGCGTGTGAGGACTGAGGGAGCAGTGCCGGGGAGGCTCTGAAGGGCAGCTGGGAGGCTGGGTGCCTGTGTGCACCTGCTGGCCACGTTGGGTGGCCGGGAGGCTATAAATTAACAAGCCAGACACTCTGATGCTTAATCAAGGGGTGTCAATGTGCCTGTGCCCCCATGTTCTATCTGATGGGGATGAGGCCTTCCTCCTTCATTTTTCAGACCTACCGTCTTGAATGCAGGGCTTGAAGCGAAGCCACGAACCGGCATCTGCTCGTCAGGGCCTCCGCCTGAAGGATAGGGGAGCCCGGATTTGTCTCCAGGCCCTGTGCGTTGGTCCCTCACCAGCTCTGGCCAACGTCCCCAGGGCTGCTCAGGTGCTCTTAGAGAAGTGGCGGCTGGCCCCAGGCCTGGTAAAGGGTTAGTGCCTCTCGCCGTAGCAGCTGCTTTCCACCTGTGCCAGAGTAGCAGGCCCGCCATACCGACATACTTCACGAACACCATGAGTTTATAGATGGGGCACTGGGTGCTGGTCCTGGACGGTGGTCCCTGTGGGGCCCTGTGCCTGCTGTCTGCCCACTGGGCTGCTGGTCGGCCAGTTCACCTTCTCAACCTGGACCCTTCCCCCACGGGCTATGTTTGCTCCCTGCATGCACGCCCCTGCCTCCCAGGACGGCCGCCGCTTGGCCTTGAGGCCCAGGCCCAGACCAGACAGCACCTCCAGCTCCGGTGCCTTCTGTTTATCCGAAGTGGCAAACAGCTGTGTGGATAGAGCAAGTTACAGAAAGCCCTAGAATGGATGGTGTGAGAGGATGGTCTGCCCCCAACCCCCGATTCCTGTGCTGCAGTCCTAACCCCACTAGCCCTGTTTAGAGACAGGGTCTTTGAAGAGGGGATTCAGGGGAAATGAGGTCACTGGGTTGGGCCCTGACCCAGAACGACTGGTGTCCTGGAAGAGACCAGGACACAGACACGCTGATGGTGACCACGTCAGGGACCTGGGCAGGAGGACCAGCCTGCCCACACCTTAACCTCAGACTTCCAGTCTCCAGAACTCTGACAACACACCCTTCGGCCATCTCCGGCCCAGCTTCTGGCACATGCAGCCGCAGCCCCAGCAGAGGACCCGTGAGAGCCAACGCAGGCCTAGTCCGACGTGGAGACAGGTTGTCTGGGGCCGGTGCAGCCTACTTGTTAGTGACCCAGAATAATTCTTTCCTTTTAGCCTTTATTTTCAAGTTTGCCTATGACTCTGCTTCTCAGGTGGTCAGGAAAGGGAAAAACTGGGAGGACTTCTTCCCGTGGGACCCTATCCCCTCACGTTAGGCTTTCCCAAGTTGAACTTTCCAGAACTGAGTCGCACGGCCACCCCATGGTCAGGATCGGGAGGGCTGATTTCGGCTGTGCCCTTCCCTCCCCAGATAACAGGTAGAGGGGCAGACAAGTAGATAGTGGGTGGACACACTACAGGGTCTCCTGCGTAAACTGAGGGCATCTGGTAAGCCTGAAGTCATGTGGCAAGATCTCGTCTTGGAGTCACCGGCCACCTCAGCCGGAGGTCCATCTGCCTGTGAAGTGGACGCAGGTGTTCACGCGGCAGGGCCTGGGCTCACCGAGTAGGACTGTCTGCCCACTTGCCAGGGCATCTCTTCTTAGAACGTTGTGACAGCCTGTCCTTTGTTTGTGCGGGATCATGAGCCCTGTTCATTTGCAAGTGAGCACCCCAAGCCCACGGAGCGCCTCTCCAGACTTGCAGAGAAGAGTCTGGCTGTTCTGTCTGCTCTTTAGAGGATGAGAGCTCCTAGAGGGTTTTTGGCCTTGCATCTATTTCTGGTTTGGTCATTTACCCTACTGAGGTATAGCCACTCATCTCTGGGGATGGGGGGCAGCTGCTGGGGAGTGGGTGTGAGTCCTGGCATGACTGTATCTAGCCCAGACCCTGGGTGTCCCCAGGACCAGGAAAAGCTCCTTTCTAAGCTCCGGCATCCTGCAGGGCTGATGCAGGGAGACGGCCACTCCAGAGAGAAGAGGTGCTCAGTGCTGGGCCTGCTGCTGGCTAGGTGTCGGGGGTCTGGCTGGTGAGGAGAGGGGCTGAGTGGAGAGGCTGGGATCCCTCCATGCCAACCTGGAGCCTCGAGTTTGGAGACCTCCTGCTCACTAGTGCTGCTCCTTGTGCTCGGCTAACATCATTCAAGGGATGTTTGCATCGAGTGAAGGAAAGTCACTGTCTGCTGGTCTTGACTTCCATTCTGTGACATTTTGTCCTGGCAGCTCGAACAGACTGACACAGGAACTTGATCTTTCCCCCAAGTTCATGAAACATTATCCTACGTCATTACCATCGATGGTGCGCACAGGACCGCTCTCGTCTTCTGTGTGTGGACTGCGGACTCATTCATTCATCATTCACAGTCCCTTCCCCTCCCCACTGCAGTGAGAAGCTGTGTGACTGAGTTTCATACGTATCCTTGAGGAGCCCATTCGTGGGGCCAAGTCTCTTTCCCCCCGTAGTCAGAAAGTAGGACCATGTGTACGCTTTGTGTTCACATGGCATGAAGAGCAGTGTCCCTGTACGTCTTGCCCTGAAGCCATGTTACATCCATGTCCCTTACCACAGTAGAATCTGAAGAGATCTGGACCATTTGGAAATCCCTCAGAACATTACATCATTGATTATATATTGATGACATCCGACCAGTTGGATGCGTGAGTAAGAAGTGGCAAGTATGTTGGTGACACTCTCATGTAAGTTAAGCCAGTGATGGTCGGGGGGCTTGCTACATGAGTTAAGTTTGGGGTACAGTGTGTCCTGAGTCAAGGTTTTTCCTTGGGACACTATCACATTCAGGGTCCGATCAGCCTCTGTCATGGGGGGCTGTCCTGTACTCCGTAGGATGTTTAGAAATTTCCAGGGCTTCAACCTGCTGTACACCAGCCACATCTTCTCTCCAAGCTATGCCAACAAATATGTCCCCTGGGGGACACAACTGTCCCTTATTAAACAATATTTCCCAAATCAGCTACTATATGGTTTTGTGACCAAATGGGTAGATTCAAGAGTCTGGGAGCCAAATGGAGTGGGGGACATAGCCTTGCTGCCCATGACCCCAAGTCCAACTCTGAGCTGTGCGTGTTTAGAGTCCTGGTTCCTGAAGAACTGCTTCCACTGAGAGGCATTTGGAAGAATCCCATGCTTAAGCTGGGGTTCCTGTTTGTAGGTCCATCTTCATGTGTGTACGACCTATACACTCACATGGGACTCCGTGCTCAGAAGGACTTGCACATGGTCTAAAGCTCTTCTGTCACCATCTTGAAATTATGTAAATACTTTTAATAAGGGACCCACATTTTTGTCTTGACTGGGTCCCACAAATTATGTAGTCAGTCCTGCTCTCTGGTCACTTCAAGATCCTTGTGCCAAAAAAAGTTGCTGTTTTCACTACAGCGGTCTTTGATTTGGCTTTAAGAGTACAGGAAGAGATCTCATTTTCTCTTTTGCTATGCTGCATCACACCAAGACCTTTGGAACGAAGAGAGAAATGAGAGATTATGGGATTTAAAGAACTCATGTCACTGGTGGAAAATCCAAGGACCAGAAAGGGAAAGTGAGTTGTCCAAAGTCACACAGCAGAGACAGGATAAGATTTCTAATTTTTAGGCTTCTTATCAAGTGAACTTCCCTTCATCCATTCAAATATGCAGGTAAGCATTTTAAACATGACCAAGAGGTTTCCCCCCCTTCAGGTGCAATCCACAGAGACTGGATGGGCCCGTAGCAAAGTGAATGAGACAGTATCTTGAGAAACTTAGAGACCCACGGGAGACAAACACACACCCAGCTGACAACACACATAATGTGATATGCCCCAGAGTGATGCCTAAGACAGGCAAGGTTCAAATTCGGAGGCTGTCATTTAGCGCCAGATGGATGGAACAGGTTAATTCAACGTCCATGAGCCTCAGTGTTTTTCCTCTTAAAATGAGACCGGTAATTGCTGTGCTCATGTGAAGAGATGATACGAAATAAGCTCATGAAAGGGTTTTATAGAAAATGAGAGGTGCTTCCCAGGGGTGGAACGTACCGCCAGGGTTCATCCTGAGAGCAGGCTGTAAGTGCTTGGGACCAAGCAGGGGTCCCCCCGG
>RCUC01100658.1:0-12235 GCA_003697995.1 Taxidea taxus jeffersonii | reverse complement strand
TTTAAACATTCATCTTCTCTATTATAAAATGTCAATAATGAGTAGTATGTCCTATAGTTGTAACAACGGGGATAAAAGTTTATCAGCCCTTAAGTCAGTGGCAATAGAACTAAGTTGTCTTAGGCCAACTCTTTTGCTAGGAACAATTAGAGAACTGGACTAAGTATATGCAGCTATCTTTTTGGAGTTATGAAAGTTCTCCTAAAGAGTAGCTGTATGATCCAGGAGGCCCTGATCTATGAGTCCTGCATTCAGCACCACTTTTGTCCTCAAGACTGGGTATCACAGGCTCTCAGCCTGTGCTTTGGTAGGTGACAAGAGATATTAAGGAACATAGCTTTCAAATGATTCACAGGGCTAGGGATAGGTCAAAACTTAGGGCCTGCTAAGAAGAAGATAAATACCCCAGGCTTTGGAACCCAAAAGGATAACCTTAGGAATTAAGGTGAGTAGGAAGTAGATCAGTTCAAATCACCTCAATCTCTGATTAGATTAAGGTGGTCTGGAATTGTTAGCACCTCAAATCTATCTGCCTGTCAGAAGCCCATCGGAAATAACCAAGCTTATGAAGAGACAGCAAATCTATGAGAAAATACAGACAGTAGAAACAGATCTACAGGGCTTCTCAAAATAGGAGTTGAGATGGATATGCTTTAAAATAATTATGATTTAATATGTTAGAAGAATTACAAGACAAGCTTGAGAATTTTGACATCAGTTACCATGAAATATCAAAGTTGAGAAGTACAATAGGCTAAGATTAAAAACTGAATAGGTGATTAAACACAAGAAGGGAAAAGAGTGAAAATCCTGAATAAAATATCCAAGTTGAAGAAAAGAGAGACAAAAGAAAAAAGTCCTAAGAGACATATGGACATGGTGGATACATATAACTTAAATGGCAGCAGAGGCCCAGAAAAAACAAAGAGTGGAACAGAAGCAATGTCTGAAGAGATGACGCTTGAGAATTTCCAAAATTGGTAAAAGACATTTGGCAAAGATATGGGAAAATTTTGAACCTCAACAAGGTAAACACAAGGGATGCTATATCTAGGGACATCAGGGTCACATTGCTGAAAATCAAAGACAAAGAGAAAATGCTAGAAGCAGCCAGAGGAAGAAAGACCTATGTATGACCTTCAAAGAAGCAACAGTGAGATTGTGAGTTAATGTCTCAACAGAAACGTGGCATGCAGAAGATAGTGACATGATATTTTTGAGGTTCTGAAATAATTCTGCCAGTCTAGAATTCTGCATTCAGTGTCGATAGCCTTCAAAAATGAGGACATAATTCAGATATTTTCAGATGTATAAAATTTTATCAGCTCACTAAATTCTTTAAAACCTTAAATAGACCCACAGAACAGTATTTTAAATCAGAGAACCTGACCACCACATACAGTGATCTTTCTGTAAAACAAGGTGCTTGGAGTTCCAGCATGGGATATCTAGAACTCCTCTTCCCTCTGCCTTTTCACCCCATATAGCATTGGCAGTAGGATGAGACGCCCTCCCCACATTTCTGATGAATGTCTGGTGAGAGTTTACATGGAGATGTATATCAGGGTCTGTATATGCTTATTCAAGGGACAGAGAGAAGATAGTGGAGACCTCTGTGACTTCAGGGTGTCCTACAGGTATGAGCCCTCAATTGCAATAGTCCCATGTGGTTGATAGCCCTGAATTGAACAGCCCAGCTCCACACTGTGGCTGAGTGTGGAAGTACCATGCACAAGTACCCTGAGTGCATTTTTAATTTTTTTAATCAAATTCTGTTAGCCAACCTATAGTACATCATTAGTTTCAGATGTAGAGTTCAATAATTTATCAATATTATATAACACCCAGTGCTCATCACATAGAAGAGGGATGTGTCCTTATCTCTCCTCCTCCATCCTTCCTCATGGAATGTGAATGTGCTGGATGGAGCCCCATCTTGACCGTGAGGATCAAGGCTACCCCTTCAGACTATGAAACCACAGGCAGGGAGGATAAAGGGTCTATGGGGACATCATGGAGCACAGCTGCCATATCAACCCCAGGCTACTTAGACAGCATTCATCTGTTTGGGGAATAAGTACTCTGGGGTCTTGTTTAACCCACTACCACCTGGTTTTCCTGCCGCTTTTGACTAATCGAATCCTAATTAATACAGGAGGCAAAGAGGCAAAAGCCAAGCATAGCTTCCCAACATCGTTAGTGGTGGTGATGGATTTAATATTTTATGGCACCCCCAATCCTTGCTGTCACCATTAAAATCAGCGGCCTTCCGAACAAGAGGCAGAGTTCTTGTCTTAGGGACCCCCTAACCTTTTATTCCTGTGATTGGGGAGGGTGCCATTAAAGAACCCCCCCTCCCCATTGGAATTAACCTCCAACATCGACGAGATGTCCTGGAATTTTCTGTTTCGGTAAAAACTTTAAAGCAAAGTTGCCCATGTTTCACTCCAGGATAATTTTAGAATTCCTCAGTTGATATTTCCTGATTACAACCTAAGTGGTCTAAGTTTGCTCAGGGTGAGACTGCTTGCATTTGAGGAGCAATTTCACTTACATGTGACATGCTTTGAAGGTCTACTAGCTGCTGTTTAAGTTTGCCTCTGGGGTTTCCTGCCCAGATGGCCTTGTTAAGAACCAGGGAGCTCTGCCGAACAGGACCGGGATGTGGTCACGTGAGCTGCTGCTGGAAGGGGGGTGTCCATAGGAGAGGGCAGAATGGTGCTCTCTCCCCTACCCCCATGACAGCAGCATTTTAGCTAGCAGAATTACCACCCACTGTTTTTGTTGGCAGCACTATTGCAAGCTGTGTGTGTGAGAAACCACCATTTTTTTGTCAAGCTGTTTTGACAGCGATTTGGTCTTTAAATAGTAATTGCTCATTAATTGCACTTCTCTCTATGATCCACAACCTGCCTTGGTCTCCTTGTATACTTTGGAAGATCCAGAGATGGAAGCCAATAATACTTTTATTTTAACTGAGATTATGGGTGTGTTAAAGGAAATTCCTTGGGACCATGTGGGAAGTGCATGTCTTGCCTGCGGTAGGACTTGGAGCCCTATTTAAGTGTAATTACAGTCTGACCCCATTTGCTCCTAATAGCCTGGGCCGTCGAAATGGGCTGCCATATGGTTTGTACTCACGGGTCACAGGCAGGAAGACGGGGCTTGCTGGGAGAGTCACTCACTTTAACGAGGATTTACCTGAATCCCATGCTTTGTGGTTTATAAAGCACAGATATATCCTCTCAGTCTGCATGTTAGGGATATTAACAACAGCAGCAGCCAACCCCTTGCCCCCCGCAAAAACCTTTGCAGAAATCCCCGAGGTTAAACAATTCTGTTTTTAAGTGAAGTTGTTTGCCTGGTGAGGCCAGATCTGTCTGTGCTTTGTCAAGCATTTAAAAATTTCATTTAAAGCAAGTCAGATAAAAGCCTGTGTTTGCAGATGGCTTAAGAAGGCTGGTACCTAGTGTTATAATGTCAATTAATGTTGGTTAACTGCTGCTTTTTTGACTTCTTAAGCAAGGTCCATATTCACTTTAGCTTTTAAGACCTGCTGTCCAACTTGATAAGGGTTTCCGTATAAATCCCCCAATATGTAATCTCTTTCTAAGTTTTGCTAAGAAAATTCAAATTACAGGATAGTTTTGTGACTAAAGGATATTTTTCTCTGTTATTTTAATAACTGGTAAAGGAAATACCGTGGGGATAAGTTCAATTCTGACAAGCTAAATTTAAATTTATAACTTTTGTTTGCTTTTCAATTCTGTTGTTTTATTTATTTTAAAAAAACATTCAAATGATTTCTAAGCCTCTTAGTGAAGCAAGCTTGTTACAGGCTTTTTTTTTTTTTTTTTTTAAGCATACCATCTTTTATGTTGCCCAATCTTCCTCCAAAATACTTGGTGGATTTAACCCTTTCTCCTGATTTTGAAGCCGGTGTGCTCATTGGCGATGTCTGGTCTCTCTTTTGTTCTGGTTCATACTGTGCAGTTGTGGATGGAGTAGTAGTCCTCACATCAGTCTCTGCTCAGGTGTCCAGAATGGCTTGTTACTGGCCCTGATAGCAAATAAAACTTTTCTGTTTGACACATAGGACTCCCGTACTTTTTTTTTTTTTAAGATTTTATTTATTTATTAGTTAGAAAGAGAGAGAGAGAGCGAGCACAGGCAGAGAGAGGCAGGCAGAGGCAGAGGGAGAAGCAGGCTCCCTGCCGAGCAAGGAGCCCGATGTGGGACTCGATCCTAGGACGCTGGGATCATGACCTGAGCCGAAGGCAGCCCCTTAACCAACTGAGCTACCCAGGCATCCCAGGACTCCCGTACTCTTAACACCTGACATTCTTAACTCAACTATGCCACATCCCTATCTTATCCTACCCACCTGTTGGTTTCTCCACATATCGGGATAAAATGTGTGCAATTGGATGACCAGTTTATTTCAACCTGATTTCTTCATTTTTGGAAAAGTACATGTCCACCTAGAATTAGCTCCTTCACAGTCTCTGCTCCCAGTAAAACTGAACTCCCATAGAACTGAGCATCCAAGGCCAGAAGTGATCAGGATGGAAGCAAGTCCCCTTGGGATAGGAACAAAGATGGTTTCTTCTTGGTTCCTAAGGCAGAGCAGAACTTGCCAACCTGTGTGCCCCAGATTAGTTCCAGGTGTAACTTTCCTTCCAGAAGGACAGAGACTGGGCTTGTCCCACTCCACCCCCTGAGATTGCTATATGTGCTATGATGTGAGGCTGGGTGCCCAGCAGTCAAGGCCGATATCAGTTTGTCCCCAGCTAATCATCCCAACCTGACTAAGTGACCCTATATATCCGTATCCTATGGGTTCTGTTTCTCTGGAGAGCTTTGGCTAATATGCTAGCCTTTGGGGCCTATGTAACAATTGTTTTATGCATATATTTAAATTTATTTAATATGTTTATGGCTTATATGATTATGGAGGCTAATACATCCCATGATATGTCATCTATAAGGTAGAGACTCAGAAGAACTGGTGCTGTAGTCCTGAGAACCAGAAGGCTAATAGTGTAGGTCCCAGTACAAGGGCAGGAGAAGGCTGTTTCAGCTCATGCAGTCAACCATAGAGAGCAAATTTCCCATTTCCCCACATTTTTGTTCTCTTCAGACCCTCAATGGGTTAGATGATACCTACCCACACTGGGAAAGGCCATCTGCTTTACTCAGTCTAATGATTCATATGCTAGACTCTTCTGGAAACATCCTCACAGATGTACCCAGATATACTGTTCAGCCAGATATCTGGGAGCCCCACGATATAGCCAAGCTGACACAAAATAAGCCATCATGGCCAGTATGGCTGCCTCTGGAGGGGAGGACTCAGAGGGAGGAAGGTAGTATTCTCTCCTGTCTTTGAACTCATTTATCTTGGATTATTCTTTGGCTAGAGCATCATCTCTTTGTTTTATTTTGTTTCTTCACAAGATCATGAATCTCTAAGACAGAGACCTTTAGAGAAAAGACCAGTCTTGTTCACGAGGCAGTAGATTCTTGATATTAACCACTGAGCTCCATGAGGACAGATACTGCTTACATTGTGTCCACCACCATACCACAATGCTTAGAACACAGCCCAACTCATACCTGGTGCCTGTGCATCTTTGTTGCATGAATGACTTTTCCATCTGGCATTTGCCAAGCCTAATAGCACCTTTTTTGGATTATTATTATTTCCCTTCTTCCTGGTCTCCCTCCAACTCATACAAATATATATTTATAATCAAATGAATTCAGTGTTTTTGGTTTCAACTTTTATTGAAAATCTCATCTTGGAAGGATTAGCCAACTTTCCTGCCTAAGTTAATAAATGCAGTTGAAGGGATGCCTGGGTGGCTCAGTCAGTTAAGCAGCTGCCTTTGGCTTGGGTCATGATCCCAATGTCCTGGGATCCAGTCCCACATCAGGCTGCTTGCTAGGCAGGGAGTCTGCTTCTCCCTCTGCCTCTGCCTGCCACTCTGCCTGCCTGTGCATGCTCTCTCTCTCTGACAAATAAATAAAAATAAAATCCTTTAAAATATTGTATTCTTTAAAATAAATAAATAAATAAATAGATAGATAATTAAATGCAGTTGAATTCTGCTGAATCCACATTTGTGTTTTCTGGATCTTGTAATATTGTGATTTTGAATGTCACTTGGGCTCAGACATTCTAGGAAAGTAGATATGATAACCGCAGGTACTTTTTAAAAAAAAACATTTTTGTGATTTCTACAAGAAAGAAACATGAAAGTAATGGTTGATGTTAGGATTTACTGATGTTGGACATGAACATGTAAGCCATGGAAAACAGTACTCAGAGAAAACTCCCTACTCAGCTTAGATGTCTTGGTTTTTCAGTCCTGGCCACTTGGCAAAAAATGTGTTCTCTAAGTTCATTAGTTACTTTGATGGATGCTGTTGGCTTAAAATCTATTTTGCTTCCTTTTTAAAAATAAATATTCTTAATTTTCTAACTACTATTTAAAGGTAAAAGTCATCCAGGAGCTTAATAATCGGGAAAGAGCAGATTCTGGAAATGTTATGATGAACAAGAGAGGGAGGAAGAGTTTACAAATCTTTGGTTTTAGTAGAGTGTTTAAGCTAGTTTGGAAAGGCACACCAATATTTTTCTAGCCATATGCGTTTGATTGAAGCTGTTTGGGAAAAATCAGTAATTTTGTAAAACATGTATCTTAGAGGTAACCAGTGATCTCTAAATCCAGTATTTGTGAGGGGAGAAAATGAAATGGATAAGTTTTGGAAGCAGACATATCCTGATTTTTGCTAGTTCTGGTTATTAACTTGCTTATATAATCTCAAGACACTTATCTCTGCAAGCTGTAGCTTGTTCATCAGTTAAATGAGCACCATGCTTCCTGATAGGGGTGTTGAGTTGTGCGTATTAAGTGTGATATGATAAGTAACTGCTGCAAGCAGTCGATCAGTAAGGATCGAATTCTTTTCTCATTCCCTAGACGTGCTATAACCAGGCTTTAAGTCAACAAAACACATTAGTCCATACATGACTACAAGGGAGCCTTGCCATACTCATACTACCTCTGAGAAATTTCAAATGGTTAAATTTGCTTCTCTTTAAAATGCCATTCTTAGGCTTGCTCCTATCATTTGATTTTGGCTCTATTTGCTAATGTTTTTGGTGGACTCATACTATTTTCTGTTGGCTTAATTTATAATTCTATTTTCTTTTTGGCTGTATGCATACTATTTCATTTCAGGACCCATTAAACTGTTGGATTTTTGGCTTCACTCACCTTTCCCCCCGCCTACTCCTCGTTGGCCCATCTCTTTGTATTTCATTTTGGCATCACTGACATAACTGTTCACACATGTGCTGTAATTTTGCCCAATACATCTTTAATGGGGCAGTATTCCTTTTTATTCCTTTTTATTTTTCAAAATGACAAGCTTATATTTCATGTATGTGAAAATGCCTTAGAACTCCTTGTTGAATATAGTTAACATTTTAGATGTTAACTGGGGATGTCTAGGTGTGTTTTAGTTTCTATTTCTTCTTTACCATTTTCTTCAAATGCCTCAGAGTTTCTTTCCCCAGTGAATGATTATTAACGATCCCACGTGCAGGGAGGGATCTGTGCTGAATCTTCTTGGAGCCATACAGTCACCCTGTACGATCGTCCTCCATTCCCCATGTGCCTGTTTTATAAAGAAATTCATGGTGGGGGGCGCCTGGGTGACTCAGTGGGTTAAGCCTCTGCCTTCGGCTCAGGTCATGATCTCAGGGTCCTGGGATTGAGCCCCACATCAGGCTCTCTGCTCAGCAGGGAGCCTTCTTCCCCCTCTCTCTCTGCCTGCTGCTCTACTTGTGATCTCTCTCTCTCTCTGTAAAATAAATAAATACAATCTTTAAAAAAAAAAGAAATTCATGGAATATGAATTGTCAGCTTCTAGGTGCTCAAATCTAACGCAAATATGGACGCAGAGTCCAAGCAAATATTTGAATGAAGGTATGTGTAAATAGTAAATAAAGAGACATGAGCGTCATTTACTGTAGACTAGACTTCTGGCTCCCAAGATGTTACCTCCCTCCACTGTCTTCATTTTCTCTCACTATTGAGACATCAGGCTCCCTTCCACATCACCTAGAATAATTGCTAGGCAGTTGTGCCGCTCGAAAATGAGTTCACAAGTCCTTTGATTGGACTGGCATGTTGTACCAGTCGTGATAGCATCTTTATAGAAATGTTGCTTTATTTCTTCATGATCTGTTCTCTGGACAGCTAAGCAGCAGGGCTACAAAGCAATGGTCGGGGGGATCTCAGGACAAGTGGGATGCAGGACCCACCTCCCTGTGAAGAGGCCAAAGGGAAGGGGCGTGGAGAGTCCTTCTGTCTTTTCCACTGTAGCTGGAATGTGGTTCAGAGACCATGTGCAGCCAGCTAGAAGCTTAAATGCAGGAACTGTGAACTTTGAGGAAATGATCAGTGGGGTTAGTGAGTGATGATTCACCGAGTGGCTTTCTTCAGAGCATAGAGTGACACAGGAGACCAGGGTTCCTGGGCAAACTGTTCCTGTCTCTCTCCTCCCTAGGTCCCTGCAAGAGCATGGTTCTCCAATCTACCATTTATTATTTACCCTTCTGATGAATCGCTCTTCTATTTAGTTAGATTAAGCAGGCTACGCTTTGTGATATTTGGATCCAAGAATCTGAGGATAATCATCAGGCAAATCAGACAGGTAGTGGTAGTAGAGGGGTGTGTTCCCTTACAGGAAGGGGTCGAGTGATCAGCAAAAACACAGCCAAGCTGAGATAGACTTGAAAACAGGAAGTCCAGCCAGAAGGAGCTGAGGTGGATCAGTAATGGTGGGAATGGAAGGCTGTGGCTGAACAACGGAGGACTTTGCGAAGAAGAAAACAAGCCTAGTTTTCATCTAATAGATGGTTCGAGGAGTTGGATGTTGTAATCTGTTCAGTGGGTGTGGTTCTTTTTCACAGTGAGGAGGAGGACCAAAAATGAGGAGAGAAAGAAGGAAATGGCAACTACACTCCCTTAGGGGGTGAACAAGGATAGACTGCCTGCTATGGCGAGGAGAAGAACATATCTGGTCCACATGGAGGAGTACTGGAATGCTTAGTAGCTGATTAAATTGGGGTCCAAAGCGAAAATAGGATTTGAAGGCGGTGCAAGAATTTTGTGCATTGTGTATCACTTGGCTTTTACACTGATTCAAGATAAAATGAGATGAGAACAATCTGTCCCGTTTCTTTCTCTTCTTAAATATTTTTGGCCCAGTGTGTGACCAGACCTTTTAAATAGAAAGCCCTGCCTTCAGATAATGATGGGATATAATTAATTATGTTTGTGATCTTCCACATATTTTCCATTTTGTGGCCCCATTCCAATTGTCTATGGCTCTCTCGGTGGAGGGTAAGAGCCAGAGTGTTAAGAACATGGAATTTGATGCCCCAGTAGCTGCTCTGGGCACAGCCTTTTCAACACAAACCTTGCCCTCCCTCTGGAGTTTCCCTTGGACAGCTTTGTTCCATTTTGGATTCTTTGTAAGGTCCATCCTCATTTCCTCTGTTCCTATCAGACCCCTCCGTATCCTTGTACTTTCTGACCCAACACCATTGTTTT
The DNA here is from genome assembly GCA_003697995.1 of Taxidea taxus jeffersonii. Taxonomy (NCBI): domain Eukaryota; kingdom Metazoa; phylum Chordata; class Mammalia; order Carnivora; family Mustelidae; genus Taxidea; species Taxidea taxus. The sequence continues at coordinate 2,606 of RCUC01100658.1, read as the reverse complement.
CTCTCTGCTGGGTGGAATAGTAGATGCTGTTCCAGCTCCAATATTAATTTCCTCTCTGATACAGCACTTCTGAGCTGGAGTGCATTAGCATTTCTTTTCAATTTTGAAGGGAGATTTGATCTCTCAGAACCCTGCCCCAGTGTCTAAGTTTTCGTGATGGTTCATTGTGGCTGCTTTATGTGGAAGGTCAGGTTTCCAACGTAAATGAAAAAACAGACAAGTGGTTCATTCTCAGTGTCCCTGCATTTTGCCATAAACATGCCGACCTCAGGGTAATGCTTCTCCAAGCGCTCCTGCTTAACATGCTACAGTTTGTAAAGGATCGATTGGTCCAGCAGACTTCTTGATAGTTGATTCTAGGAATAAATTTTCTCTGGAATCTACTTGAGGCAATAAATCTTACTTCTCTCTCTGCCTTCCCTTAATTAACTTGATATTGTTGCCATCAGATCTTTATTTAATAAGTATGTAAAGGATCTTTGGTGGTATTAAGATGTCAATGCTGTTTGGGACAAAAGTTCAAGGATGATATCTGAAGTGTCCATTTTAGTAAAGATGCAATTTACTTTAAGTAGGACACATGGAAGGAGCATCCATGGATAGTCATTTTCCTGTGATTGTGTAAAGCAATTATACCATAAGGGAAGTGAGTGTCTTAGAGGTTGGGAAACCAAGGGCCAGGCTCCATTTCTGTTCATTACCCACTTCTTCGCTGTAAGCGAGTGAGATCAGTGTTCTGGCCTCCTCCCTTATCTGCAAGATGGGATATCTTTTTCACCCTCTTCTGTCACCAGGCTGCTGTGGGTAACCATAAGGAATCATGAACATGGTGGTGTGGTAACCCCATTCCTGCCCACGGCAGATGCTGCTAGCATCATCCTGCTCTGATCTGCCTTTGCAGCCTGATTCCCCAGCCCTCCTTTCTGTTATTCGTGCTGAAATGAGCCCTGATGCCATGCCTTCTCACAATGCGTGTTTCTCCCTTCCTCCCTGCAATCTGTCTCGACCCATCTTGACCCATCTTCCCAGCCACACCTGAAATGCCTTCTCCCCTATGAATTCTCCCTTGTTCCTCCTAATCTGAAATAGCCTCTTAGTAATCTTGGGTACCACATGTCCTTCTCCTCATGGGGCTGAACTAGAGTTGGTCACAGATGTGTCCTGGTTCACTAAGTTTACGGAAGTGGAGGATCCGGATCCTGTGTTTTGGCATCTGTTGCCACACTGAGCAGTGTCCGTTGTATGGGTGCAGACTTACCAGGTGGTGACTGGAGTACCTTTGATAAAGCAGGCAACCCTCCCCTGTCCCCAGCCTCATTAATCCTATTGTATAGCATTTTGGAGAATCTCCAGTCTTTTCAGCGTTGCCCTTGGAGGAGTGGCAGGATTCGTGTTCCCGCATAGCCATGTAAGATAGACATCCCTTAGGCTAACCACCAGCAGTTAAGTCACGGGCACCCTGGATGACCAGGCACTGCTTCTGCAGTTAGCCTGGGGTGCTCACCATGTACTTGCAGGGAGACGACCCCACCCCATACATACTGAGAAGAGGGGTGATCTCATTCGTGGGGGACTTAGGAGCTGATAGCTCAGGAACAGAGAGAGGAAACTAGTACATTGTGCGGCCTTGGGTCTTAATAATGAGTGAACAGCCCTTTGCTGGAGGTTGAGCAGGAAGTGGATGGTAAAGGGAGGAAAGACTCCAGGAGCCTGTTGTGCGTGAAAGCGTGTGTGGTTGGGAGTGGAACAGGCAGAGCGGGTGAGGATACTGAGGGAGACGCCTTCAGGTCAGGTGGAGAAGACAGGGGCTGGGCTCCTCAGGAGGGGTGAGTGGGAGCAACGGGAGCATGTGTTGCAAAGACAATTGCTACCATGAGAGGAAAGGAAAATGACCGGAGCAGAGGATCTCACCTGCTTTCAGCCAGCAACATGATTACCTGGAAGTGATCTAAAACTCAGAGCCCCAACCTTGCCCCCAGCAATTCTGATTCCATAGATCTAGGGCGGGGCTCAGGACCTGGGTTTGAAGAAATTACCAGGTGATTCTGATACAGGTGGTCAGTGATCTGCCCTTTGAGTCAATGTGGAACTGTTCTTAAGAACTTCATCAACTCAAGGAATCATAAAATTTGCATGTATACACACTTGTTGCTGGAGGCAGATCATGGATAGATCTGTTTAGATTCTCAAAAGGATCTGTAAACTCCCCAAAGTTTAAGGATCTCTGAACTGGGAGGAAAGCTTATATGCTTTCCCTAAGCTTATACAGAATGAGAACAATGCCACGGCGAGGATACTGGAGATCAGTAATCTTTAAAAAAATGTTTCGTGGTACAGGGAAAGTTGGTATTTTCAGGAGCCCTCCTGTAAAATACATGAGGGAAGTGAAGTCTTGCCACCTGGTTTGTAAATTGGGATTTAAATTTGGGTTAATATCTCAGTATCTAAAGAAGATACAATGTTTGCTTGATCCAGAGATTTAACAGTTTATCTGTAATGTTTTTTTTTTTTAGATTTTTTCCTGACCTAATTAAATCTTCTGGTTTCCCATGGGTTTTATTTTTTAATTTTGAAGTTAGCAGTATATGAAGTTCAGTATAATGAAG
>ML097072.1:12039-25880 GCA_003697995.1 Taxidea taxus jeffersonii | reverse complement strand
GACCCATATAGGCCCTCATCCTATTTTCTCTCAATTCCAAAATAATCCTCCCTTGTTCTTAATGGTATGAGTTTTCCTGCATTTTTCTCCCTTGCTTTCTTTTCTAGGAACTGACTTTTTTCTTTCTCCTACTTTCCCTCCTCTCTTATCCTTTTACCTCAGTAAATACAGTAAGTATTTGAAAAATACTTCAAACTTGTATAGAACCTGTTCTCTTTTCTGTCAAGAACTTGTTACTCAGGTATGCTAACTTTCCTTATTTGGATGCCATTCCAGACCAAAGCCCAGAGCCCTTCTTCAGTCATTAAGATTCAAAAGATAAATATTCATTTTCATGGGTTCACAAAGGTTAACAGTTTAAAAAAAAAACTTTCTTCCACATAACATCATGTGTAAAACTATCCCAGGAAGCTGATAGCACAGACATCACCAACCCCCTATTTTTTGATGAGGAAGTTGAAGCTCAGGGCAGTCCACTCAGTTATCCAGGACCTTATAGCTGGGTCAGAGCTAGGACTCAGTGTCCTGACAATGGATCTAGTCACTTTTTCCTCTATACTCATTTTTCCTTTTCCCAAGAAGAGAAAGCTCCATTTTGGGTGAAGGGAGTGTTTTTGATGAAACTTACCTTCTATGATTATACTGAAGTGATGTCGTTTCTCCCGAAGGTAATCTCTCTGTCCACTCATCTAACATCCAGTTTACACATCTTCAGCCTTCTCTTGGGATTATGGCTTCTCACTGCACAATATTCAGCCTCTCCCCTTTCAGTTGACCCTCCCACTCAGCATTTAATAGAAGAAACATTACATTTTAAACTTGTTCAAGTTTCTTTACTCTTAAGGAAACTCCCTGTTACCCAACATGCTTCCAAGGACTGCTCTATCATTCTCCTTCCCTTCAGATGAACTCAGCAAAATTGGTTCTGGTTCTCAGTTTTCTTCTCACTCCCCAAGCTGCCACCAGGCTTCTGCCCAACATAGACACCAAAAATGCTGGGTCCCAGTGTTCTCCCTGTGCCTAAAACTAGGGAGAAAAAAAAAAAGATCATTTAATCTATTATTTGATTTTACTGTGGCATTTGACATGGGTAGCCAGGGATTTAACAATAATAATCTTTATAGATCATCTTTGTAATTTATAAGGCAACAAATTAATGCTTTTAATTTCATTAATCCCTTCTCCTTTAAGTAATTAATCTTGCAAGTAAGTCTTTATTTCTAGTTTCTTAAAAACAACCTAAGTTCTGTTGTATTTTGAATCGACACCTTATAAAAATCATATAAACTGCAGAAGATTTTTTTCTAATTCTGTATGCCGTTAATAGATGCCTTAGCATCAAGCCCTAATAACTCCAACTAGGAAAAATCTTCTCTTGACTCTTCCTTTCTGAAAAATGTCCTTTTGTCGGGGAGGGCTTAGAGATCCCACACACTCCTATGTTTCTCTCTCTGTTGAGCCCTTCTTATTCCATTGGGGTGCCCTTGCTCATCATGTAGACCCTGGGGTTCCTTGGAGCTCTATCCTGGGCTCTTTTCTCTTCTCACCAACATATCCTATCTGGGTTTTCTCATCCATTCCCATGGCACCAGCTTTCCCAACAAGCTGAGAAATCTCTAATCGGGATAAGTAGTCCAGATCCTAGTAAACTGGCAGTGTTCCAATCATTTCACCTTTAACTTGCAATAACAAATTCTGTACATCCTCATTGGACAGCTCACAAGGAACACTATAATCACATCTTCACATGTATGAATATATTCATAGTTAAGAATAGAGATTATGAGAGACAGAGATAGCAATAAAGAAATGACTTAGTTAGAATATAAGCTTTGCGGGGCGCCTGGGTGGCTCAGTGGGTTAAAGCCTCTGCCTTCAGCTCAGGTCATGATCTCAGGGTCCTGGGATCGAGCCCCGCATCGGGCTCTCTGCTCAGCGGGGTGCCTGCTTCCGCCTCTCTCTGACTGCCTCTCTGCTTACTTGTGATCTCTCTCTGTCAAATAAATAAATAAAATCTTTAAAAAAAAAAAAAAAGAATATAAGCTTTGCTGCTCCAGTGAAGAGATCTCAAAATACAATGACTTAAATAAGAGAAAGTATTTTTCAATTACATGAAAGTCTAGGCTACAGCGGCCTTTGGATGACTCAGGAACTCAGACTGTGTCTTGCTTGTGGCTTTACCTTCTTTGACACATGGCTTCCATCTTAAGGTCTACAACAGAAGCTATGAGTATAGTCATCATGCCCACATTCCAGCAAGTGGTAAGGAAGAAAAGGGGGAGCACAAAACCCAACTCTTCCTTTTGAAGTCATGAAAAGCTGCAACCATCACTTTCACTCATAGTCCAATCACCAGAATATAGTCATATGCCACACTCAGCTTTAAGGGAGAAGGCTAGAAAATGAAAGTTTTCAGCTATGCAGCTTGTGTGCAACTAAAACTCAGGAGTTCTGTTATTTTTTTAATGCTTTTATTTATTTATTTGAGAGAGAGAGAGCATGAGCCAGGGGGAGAGGCAAAGGGAGAGGGAAAAGCAGGCTCCCCACTGAGCAGGGAGCATGACTTGGGGTTCGATCCCAGGACCTTGGGATCATGATCTGAGCCAAAGTCTGAAGCTTAACCAATTGAGCCACCCAGGCACCCCCCGCTCCAGGAGTTCTATTATTTAAGATTATAAAGATAGAATTGGAGAAGGGGTCATAGGATACTACCAACAGTTTCTGCTGCATGGATGTGAAATGAATGTTTCTAAAATCACTATCTTTGCTTATTCTATTAATTACAGATATTTTCTATCTAACTATATTCTAGCTCATGGTTTTTTTAATTTTTTTTAATATTTTATTTATTTATTTAACAGAGAGAGAGAGATCACAAGTAGGCAGAGAGGCAGGCAGAGAGAGAGGGGGAAGCAGGCCCCCCACTGAGCAAAGAGCCCCGATGCAAGGCTCGATCCCAGGACCCTGAGATCCTGGGACCCAAAGGCAGAGGCTTAATCCTCTGAGCCACCCAGGTGCCCCGCTCATGTTTTTTGAATCTTGGTCATAACTCATTGAATATATCATAGCTCATTGTAGATAATAACCCACAATTTGAAAAATATTGCTCTAGGCCTACTGTGTCAAACATGGTAACCAGTAGTAGCCACATGCCTTATGGAGCACTCAACACGTGGCTAGTCTAAATTGATATGCGTTGTCAGTATAGAATCCCACACCAGATTTCAAAGACTTTGTACAAAAAAAGAACGTGAAGCATCTTAGCAATTTTTATATTGATTAAATGTTGAAATGATAATATTTTGACTATATTAAGTAAAATAGATAATCAAAACTAATTTGTCTTACTTTTGTTTTTTATTTTTATTTTTTTTAAGATTTTTATTTATTTGTTTAACGGAGAGGGAGAGTACAAGCAGGGAGAGCAGCAGGCAGAGTGGGAGGGAGAAGCAGGCTCCGTGCTGAGCCAGGAGCCAGATGTGGGACTTGATCCCAGGACCCTGGGATCACGACCTGAGCCAAAGGCAGCCGCTTAATGAACTGAGCCACCCAGGTGTCCCTTATCTTTGTTTCTTAATGTGGCTACTAAAAAATGTAATATTCCATAAGAGGCTCACATTATATTTCTATTAAGCCATACTACTCTAAACTCTAGATGCAAATGCCAAACTCCCTTTGAATGTTAATTCTTGAATATTCCATAAGCACTTTCTTTTTCTTCTTTTTTCTTTTTAGAGAGAGTATGTGTGCACAGGCAGGGGGGAGGGGCAGAGGAAGAGAGAGAGAGAATCCCAAGCAGACCGCATGCCCAATGCAGAGTCTGACGTGGGGATTCATCTCATGACCCTAAGATCATGACCTATGCAGGTGCCCCTGCAAGCACTTTCTAAAACCAGACTCCTTATCTTCCCAGCCCTCAGCCCTTCTTCTGTCCTTTGTTCCCACTCTGTGTTCCCTCTGTTCCATTCAATCAATTAAAGGCAACACAATTCACTCCATGACCAGCCAGGAAAATTGAAAAGCACATTTCATCACATACATATTTTTGCTGTGTACTATAATTTTACCTCTTAAATATGATATAAATGTATCAATCTTTTTCTAATGTGATTATGAATGCCCTAGTTCAAAGATACCATCATCTCTCACCTATTGTGAGAATTGTATCAATTCCCGAATTGGCCCCTCTGCCTCTTGGATTGTCTCCTTCCCACCAGTCTTCCAACTTTCAGTAAAAGCCAGAGAAGTGACTCCACTGATCACTCCCCACGTACCATAATAGTGCCAACAAGATCCTTTTTGTTTTGAGGCGAGCTTGCTTCACCACTTTCCTGAACACATGGACATTTTTTCCTATACCAAGTACTTTTCATTTCACTAAATGTGTCTTGATTATTCTCATCTCCTGAGCCTTTGTATAAGTCATTCCTTATGTGCTTAGAATGTGTTTTTCATCTCCTTCTTTCCTCTGGCTGAACACTACTCATACTTCAGAGCTTATTTAAAATTTTGCTTTGTCATAGATTTCCTTTCCAAAGCCCAAGAGTGGATTATGTGCCCCTCTTATGTGCTCCCACGGCATCCTGGACTTCAATAATAATTTTTGGCTACCAAAAGGATGAGATCATGCCATTTGACACAGCATTAATGGACCTTGAGGGTATTATGCTAAGTGAAATAGGTCAGACTGAGAAAGACAAATACCATATGATTTTACTCATAAGTGGGATCTTTAAAAAATGTATAAAAAACAAAAAATAATAGGAACTATAAATTCAGAGAATAAACTGTATTCCCTACCTCCCGTGGGAGCTAGAGAAGGTGTGATGGGCAAAATGGGTGAAAGGGAATGAGCGGTACAGACTTCCAGTTACAGAGTGAGTAAGTCACAGGAATAAAAGGCACAGCATAAGGAGTATCATCAATGATACCGTGTAGCAATGTATAGGGACAGATGGGGACATTGGCGTGGACATAGCATATGTATAAATTTGTCACTATGTTGTACACCTGAAACCAATGTAACAGGGTGTGTCAACTATACTCAAAAAGTAAATAGATAAGTAACATTCCATAAAATCCCATGTATAAAAGATATTTGTTAGGAGTGCTAGATGCTTGAAAGAATGAGTAGAGTGCTGTCTCAGTGGACACATTGCTCAGCAGTAGAGGCAGCATGTGACACACTCCTAAAAGAAATATGCACAACAATTGTTGGTAACAGTGGTATCTGAGTGAATTAAACCATACCATTGATTTAAGTAAAACACCGTATTTAGTGCTCTGTGCTGCATGTTATACACTCCATACAGGAACATGCCCGAAAGGTGATCCTGGCAATCAACACTGGCTTCATGAATGACTCATTGCACCGCTATTCCCAAATAAAAAGACACAAAATATAAACAGGAACCAATCACAGTTGAAGAATATAATAACCAATAAAACTACACTAGAGGAAATCAAGAGTAGATTAGAAGATGCAGAAAAATATAACCTAGATCTGGAATAGATAAAAATAGAAAGCACTTAAGCTGAAGACCAAAGAAAGAAAAAAAATTTAAAAAGAGGAAAAGTTAAGGAATCTTTTGTATAGGATCAAGTGAAGAAACATTGGTATTTCAGGGGTCCAAATAAATAATAATGCTTGCCTCCTGTATTTTTATTGCTTTCTTATTTGACTGGTTTCACACCCACAGGACATAAGACCATTTAGGGCATATCTGTTTCTACATGTTTGACCACACCATCTCCATAATTTTGCATGATACCTAGCCCTACTAGCCTCAATAAATACTTATAAAACAACCAGATGAATGGATGGATGAAGTAGTTTATTTGATTAGAGATTGTTAGGGAGTAGCATATTTAGAAGGCTGTAACAAAATCTGTTTTATAGTAGATGATAAATTGGGTTCTTTGTTATAAACAGTAGGTCAAAGCTTTGCTTTTTTTTTTTTTTTTTTTTTGAGGTCCTGCTACTTCTCTTTTCATCTTTTCACTTTCTTAATACAGGAAAAATATTTCCTATTATCATTCTTCCAGGGTCTGGCTCATCATCCACAATCAGGTACTATCCCTAAGGTCAAAAAATTATTGCTGTAATCCAATACCATTTCCATAGGGAATATTGAATTCCGTAAGTGCTTCAACATTGGAGTAGGCATATCTAATGGAGGACTCTCCAGGCGCTCTGACTTGAAATGAAATAGCTATTTTGAGCCTGTGCAGTGTTGCTTAAATTGTAGCTTCCCTTGCCAACTGTTTAGGCAAGAGACGTGAGGAAAGCCTTAAAAGGAGCAGTGGGGAAGTGGACCGAGGGAGAAGAGACAGAATGGGGTTAAAAAGCCAATTAGCTGCTTTACACTAAAACCCAGAGAAAGTGAGCACTTAACGGTATTGTGGATTTTATCCCTCCAGGAATTCTATTCACCCCCTCCGGAAATAACCTTGACTGTAATTAGGCCCCTGAGAGCAATGACCCTTTCACAGAACGTTCAGAAACCTCTACTTTGTTTAGACACCATGTGTGGGTGGAACTTCCTGTTTGCACCGGGAGCAGCATAAAGCCTAGTTGCTCTGAGGAATGTTTGGGACCAGACCAGTTACAGGGAACAGGGCACAATACAGTCTGGTCTGCTCAGGGCCCTCCTCTCTGCAGCATGGGGAAGAACACACTGATTCATCCAAATCTTACTCTCCTCCTTCTGGTCTTCCTGCCTGTGGATGCCTCAGTCTCTGGAAAACCGTGAGTTTCACAGAGGACGTGAACAATCTTTTCCTTAGAAGAGAATTCTTAGATTCTCATTTAGACTATTCATTTGTCTTTCCCACAAAACTGTCACCTTCTTATTTTTAAGGGCTCCTCCAATGATGAGATTTCATAAATCTAGTTTATTCATTCTTTACTTACTCTTAATTATTTTTCTCCAACTCTGGATCTCTGACTTTCTAAATTTTCTAGGGATATACAAAGATTTTCTGAGGGGCATTGGCAATTGATACTTTTAAAGGAATCGATTTTCAGATCCTTACATTCAGATTGATTTGCTTGAGACCAGGCTATTTATCCTTCCTTACTTCTTTCTTAATTGCCCATCTTCCACTTTATAAAAGAAAGACGAATCTTTCCCTCAGTCAGATGTCACCATGGAGCATTGTCCTAGAGCATAAAAATCTGTACGGTGGAATAATTTGAAATACTGATAAAGGAATAATTTGAAATACTGATGCTGATGTTGAGAAAGCAAAGGATTCTAACAATGAGGGAGAAAATTCTTTTGCAGATTACATGAATTCTGTTTCAACAAAGTTGAAGGGAGATCTAAAGGAAACACCAGCTGATAGATGATTAGAAGCAATTCTTGATAATAGGTACTGGGTGATTTTGGGTACCTAATGCAGAAGGAGTTCTAAGAACTGGTAACAATGATATAATTGTTTTATCTGTATTTTATTTACTTTATGTAAATAATTTTTTGTGGTACTCATGTCCATACAAATTACAAATAGCAACAGAATTAATGTTAAGCCTCCTTTAATTCCCACAATTAAGGAATATCCATCCATAGATACAGAAAAAAAGCTCATTGTTCTTATTAAAGATGTGTTTCAAAAATATTTTTATTTTATATCTAATATACATGAATATTATAATACATTTATTTTGTTTTGATAAGTTATATACTAGTAAGACTTGAAAATAATTCAATCCAGAAGAAAATGTTTAACAGTTTCATGATCACATAAGAGTTAAATTAAGCATCCATATACAACATTACATATATATGAGTATATGTATATGTATATATACATATATAGTTAATAAAGAAACTAGTTAATAAAGAAACAAGAGTTATCCATAAATATATTTTGAAGCATAAAAATCTTAGGTTAAACTATGTAGTAAGTGGCATGGTAATTCAAGTTTAAGGAGGGGAAAAAAAAGGAAAGATGTTAAATTTCTGATCATTACAAAAAGATCCTTTTGGTATATTTTTTAAGTAGGTCATACTGGGTATCTTATCACTGATATTTAAGAATCCATAGAAAACTTATAGAAGACTAAGTTTTAACTTGAAATTTCATCAAAAATAATATCTTTTGTTATCATTTGTGATAAAAATGTAGATGTTTGCTTGAAAATATGTAAGGAATGCATAGCATCTAAAAATTATTTTAGGAATTCTGTAAGCAAAAATGTTTGAAAACTACATAGTCAAAATTACATGTGAGGGAATTGGCAAAGTTTCTGTTCTGCTCATGAGTTACCAAGACACAAAATTCCATCACTAGAAGGCCATTTTTGGGTGGAACCATTGTCTAGCCATGAGTTGAATGGCAAATATTTAAAATGCAAACAGCCAGGGTTAGGTAACATGAAGATTTCATTAGTTACTTACAACTGAGACTTTAAACTAATGACTCATTTCTTTGAGACTCAGATTCCATATCTGTAAAGTGGAAGCAAGTACTTGCCATATCATTTTCACAGGGTTATTGAATATATATATCCAATGAAAATACTGTTTATTGATTGATTTTTGTAGTGTCTCTCCTGAGACTTTGCTTGCTTTTTACAGCAATCCTCATGTAAAATAGATTTACAACATGAATAAACATAATTAGCATAATTTTATTTGAATTCAGATGCTCCCATATTGTGTTCCTTAAGGTGAAGGATCCTAGCAAATTTTAATCTATTTAAAGCCCACTTCCAGCAAAATGTTCACTGCCATGGCACTGGTGATGGAACAGGGAGTAATTCTCATGCATGCCATTCAACAGCAGAGACCAATGTCATGTTCATCAATATATCCTCTCTTGGCATCAAACTAATGTTATTAACAATCATTGTGATAGAAAATAGTGCTGGTTATAGCAATACCTCTCCTCCTACACTTTCTGCTGACTGGACTCTCCCATTCCCAGGCAGTACATGGTCCTGGTCCCCTCCCTGCTCCACTCTGAAACCCCTGAGAAGGGCTGCCTCCTTCTGAGCTACCTGAATGAGACAGTGACTGTGAGTGCTTCCTTGGAGTCTCTCAGGGAGAACAAGAGCCTCTTCACTGACCTGGTGGTGGAGAAGGACTTATTCCACTGTGTCTCCTTCACTGTGAGTATGCCTATTTGACTTCATATACTTGATTCTACTGGTTAGGATAATAGGTATCTAGAATTCAGTCAAGATAAAGCTTGGAGAGCCTGGCAAGACTTCAGAAAGAAATCTAAGTATGGCAACTGTGTGTAGAAATTAAGAAGCAATGCATGAATTTCCAATGGGAGACATACTTAAAAGGCATATTAAAAATCAACTTAATAATCAAAGAAAATTTCTATTAGCCAGGAGGAAAAAGCAGTATGCACTAGATGAAAGGAAAATGTGACTTCTTAACATTAAAATGGAAAAAATATTAATAAGGCAAGCTGGATTAATCCATGACATAAGCCACCAGTGGTGATCCAGCAGGAACACATCAGCCCATATTAAACTGGGAAAATTGTAGAAGTTACCATAAGCAAATATCCACTATCTCTTCAGAGTTGCCCATATGTAAAATCCTTACAGCCTACAGCCAATAAAATATGGTAGCTTCATTTCCCATAGCCTTAAATATGCTTCTACCATGCCCTTTTAACACAGAACATCAACTTGGTAAAGTTCATCATATAATTGAATCAAGACATATTGGCTGATCTATAAGGAGATGTAAGTTTCAATTATGACCTCTTACTGGTGTATTTTCCTCCATCTTCTGTTCTGTCTCCCAATTTGTAAAATAACAGAAGTAATTCCTGTCCATGTCAACTTCCCCTGATGAAAATGAGGGGGTACAGTGAAGTAAAGGGGTCTGATCTCCAGGGAGGAGAGGAACAAGGAATGGGGGAGGAAACTTGCAAGACTGAATGGGTTCTTATGGTCTGTCCTATATTTCAGGTCCCAAGATCTCCATCCAATGAAGAGGTCATGTTCCTCACTATCCAAGTGAAAGGACCAACCCAAGAATTCAAAAGGCGGACCACAGTGGTGGTTAAAAATCAAGAGAATCTGGTCTTTGTCCAGACAGACAAGCCCATCTACAAACCAGGGCAGACAGGTATGAAAAGGCCCTCTAGTCGGAAAAACTCCCAAAAGGAAAGACATTCCTCCCCCGTATCTTCCCCAGGGCTCTATAGCCCTGGTTCCTTAACATTTTTTTTTTTTTACCAGCCACTAAGCCTGATTTAAGGTTTCTGGGACTCATAGAAAATATTTCTCTTTCAGTGAAGTTTCGTGTTGTTGCGTTGGATGAAAATTTTCACCCCTTGAATGAGTTGGTGAGTCTCCAAATACCTATCTAGAATCATTATTATTTGTGTAAACTGTTTATTATCTGTGTTTTTGGTGCTGTGTTTTTATTATCTGTGTAAACTGTTTATTATCTGTGTTTTTGGTGCTGGGGGAAGACAGGGAGAGAAAGAATCTGGTATCACTAGCAGTGATTTCTGGCATTACAATAGTACATGATCCTTGTTTAAACCAGAATCTCAGGTCAAGGAAGTAGCTAGTTCTTTCCAGCTTGGTACTGGTATTTAGTTGTCACACAATCAAACTTAACTCTTTATAAAGTTCTCCACTAGGCAAATTAGAAAGATATATTAAATAATAGACATGACTACAGCATGAAATAAGTTAAATTCAAATAACTTCTCAAAGATTTAAAATTTTTCTAAACACGCCTACCAGCACCTCTTCTGTCAAGGAAGAGTATAATCAGTATTTGTTCTTTGAGACTAACACCTGATACTTATAAGAAACAACTCTTTCGGGGTGCCTGGGTGACTCAGTGGGTTAAGCCTCTGCCTTCGGCTCAGGTCATGGTCTCAGGGTCCTGGGATCAAGCCCCACATCAGGCTCTCTGCTCAGCGGGAAGCCTGCTTCTCCCTCTCTCTCTGCCTGCCTCTCTGCCTACTTGTGATTTCCATCTGTCAAATAAATAAATTTTTTAAAAAAGAAAGAAAAAAAAAAGAAACAACTCTTTCAATTTTAATGCAGACATCTTCATCACATCTTCTTGTCTCAGAGGCAATTCTTTTCTTATAACCCCTAAAACAAAAGTTTATCTTGGGGCACTTGGGTGCCTCAGTTGGTTAAGCAACCCAGTCTTGATTTTGGCTCAGGTCATGATCTCAGGGTCCTGGGATCAAGCCCAGTGTCGGGCTCTGTGTTCAGCGAGGAGTTGGCTTGAGGATTCTCCCTCTCCCTCTGCCCCTCCTCCCACTCCCACTCTTGCTCCCTCTAAAATAAATAAATAAATCTTAAAAAAAGATTATTGCATAATTCCTGTTTCCTCTCTTTCTCTCATACCTATATCCACTTTATCAGAAAAATCATGCTAGCTTGAAATATATCCAGACTATTTCTATTTCTAATAAACTGAATTGCCACAATCTCATCCTGGCCAATATCACCTCTAAACAAGGCTGTTGCAGTAACCTTGAAGCTGATCTTCTTGTTTCTACTTCCATTCCTCTAAGATAAACACCTCATCCATCACTCTGGCAGCCTTACCCTGCTGCATTTTGCTTCTCAACGTTTCACTATCTAATATAAATCAAGTGTGTCCGTATGTGTGTCTGTGTGTGTGTCTGTATATATATATATATATATATATATACACATATATATGTTTATCATACATTTTTTATCTGAGATATAGGATCGATATCATATCATTGATATGTGTCAAATAAATACTGAATATCAAATAAATATCGATATCAAATTATAAAATAAAATATTAAGTATATATAAAATATATCTCTCAGATGTATGGATATGTGTATATATATATGTGTATGTGTGTGTGTTTCTTATATATCCATCCCTATTAGAATACAAGCTCCATGAGAGCAAATATACCGTTCTTTTGTGCATTGCTATACAATGCACATGGTTAAGCACTTAATAAATATTAGTTTTTTTAAAATGACTAACCACTGATAGTAAAGGAGCTATTCTTCCTCTTTATTCTTAGAACTAAGAATTCCGTGACCATCTCAATATTTGGGACTGAGTACAGTTCTCATAGCTCCATTAGTTTATTTCTTAATCCATAAAATTTCATAACAAAGGAATGTTCCTCACTAGGATCCTATTTAAGTAATGTTAGTAAATCCCATTCTAAATGAGTGGCTATGCACATGGATATTTGTTGCTCATAGGCCTAATAAGTTCTTAACATCATTTATTAATTGCCTAAAGTAGATTAATTAAAGGTTTTGTAAAAATTTTTTTAATTTAATGTTATTTTTTCAGTGTTCCAAGATTCATTGTTTATGTACCACACCCAATGCTCCAAGCAATATGTGCCCTCCTTAATACCCACCACCAGGCTCACCCAATCCCCCAAAGCCCTCAGTTTGTCCACAGTCTCAGAGTCCACAGTCTCTCATAGTTTGTCTCCCCCTAAGTTTTGCAAAATTTGACCCGGATTTTTTTTTTCTGTTTTACTACAGATAGAGTTATTCTACATAAAGCTGTCTTGTTTATAAATCAGAATTTGAGAATATTTGAGAGTAATTCTGCATTCCTTTATTTCTCTTTTGTCTTTCAGATTTCACAAGTATACATTCAGGTAAGCAAATAAACAGAATTAAATAAATTTAGAGAAAATGTTCATATTTGAGAGCTTCTTACAATATACCAGAAACTTGTCATTAAGGGAGAAACCTTTGAGCTCACATAGCGCTAGATGGTTCTAACATCTGTCCTTCCCACCCCTCACCACCACCCCATTGGTTCTCTTTGTGGCTAACATAGGAGTTTCCATAGATTTCTTTTATTGTGTCTAGTTCTCTAAGCTTTGTAAGTTACAATTACTGTATCCATAGGACCCAAAAGGAAATCGCATCGCACAATGGCAGAAACTCCTGTTAGAGAATGGTCTCAAGCAATTGAGCTTTCCCCTCTCGTCAGAGCCCTTTCAGGGCTCCTATAAGGTGATGGTACAGAAGGAATCAGGTGGAATGACAATACACACCTTCACTGTGGAGGAATTTGGTATGGATTATGAAAAGTCGTGGAGCATTTTCTTCATATCTAAATTTCTAGGACCTAGAATTGGCATTTTAATTTAGAGTCCTTCTGTTTTCTATGTGTGAGGTTGAGCTTTGAGTAGAATCAGTTCTATCTAACTCCAATGAGACTATCAGTGATCTGTGCATAGAACTTCATATAGCTTGGTTATTTTTTGTAATAATTTTTAATCTCAAAAAATATGTAAAACATCCTTGTTTTAGACAAGTCTTCCATAATTCATTAAGGTTACAGTCCTTCAATCAGAATATCCATTTTAGAGGCACCTGGGTGGCTCAGTCAGTTAAGCGCCTGCCTTGGGCTCAGGTCATGATCCCAGGGATCCCCGCCCAACAGGGTGTCTGTTTATCCCTCTCCCTCTGTCCCTACCCCTGCTTGTGCTCTCTGTCTTTCAAATAATTAAATAAAATTTTAAAAAAAAAGAATATCCATTGATAGTAAGGTGATTGTGTTGGAAAGTATAGCTACCTTTTTAGAGCCCTAAAATATTATTAAGGAATTTTACTGAAAATACTAAGTCCCCAAAAGTTGAAAAACAATCACTAACTTCCTTTATCTCCAATAAACAGTGCTTCCCAAGTTTGAAGTGCAAATAACAATGCCAAAGATAATTACTATCTTGGAAGAAGATGTGAATGTGTCAGTATGTGGCCTGTGAGTTTATATATTTTTTAATCTTTTGAGAGAATTATATAAAGGAGACTCACCATTTGGGATATTTTGACTCATTTTTTTAGGAGCAGTGAGAGTACAAATACTTTAA
>RCUC01100652.1:0-41829 GCA_003697995.1 Taxidea taxus jeffersonii | reverse complement strand
GTATGTTACAGACTTCTTGTCCCGTGCTGCTTTCAGGATTTTCTCTTTGCCGCTAAGACTGGCAAAATTTACCATTAGATGATGGCATGTGGACCTATTCCTATTGATTTTGAGAGGAGTTCTCTGCACGTCCTGGATTTAGATGCTTGTTCCCTTTGCTATATTAGGAAAATTCTCTACAATAATTCTCTCCAATATACCTTCTGCTCCTCTCTCTTTTTCTTCTTCTTCTGGAAACCCAATTATTCTAATGTTGTTTCATCTTATGATATCACTTATCTCTTGAATTCTCCCCTCGTGGTCCAGTAGTTGTTTGTCTCTCTTTTGCTCAGCTTCTTTATTCTCTGTCATTTGGTCTTCTATATCACTAATTCTTTCTTCTGCCTCATTTATCCTAGCAGTAAGAGCTTCCATTTTTTATTGCACCTCATTAATAGCTTTTTTGATTTCAACTTGGTTAGATTTTAGTTCTTTTATTTCTCCAGAAAGGGCTTTTATTTCTCTGGACAGGGTTTCTCTAATATCTTCCATGCCTTTTTCAAGCCCATCTAGAACCTTGAGAATCATCTTCCTGAATTCCAGATCTGACATATTGCCAATGTCTGTATTGATTAAGTCAACTAGCCTTCGGTACTGCCTCCTGTTCTTTTTTTTTGTGGTGAGTTTTTCCACCTAGTCATTTTGTCCAGATAAGAATATATGAAGGAGCAAATGTAATACTAAAAGGGTGGTAAAGACCCCAGGAAGATGTGCTTTAATCAAATCAGAAGAGACCCCCAATTGTGGCAGGGGGAGAAAGAAGGTAAAAAGAACTTCAGAAAAGAGAAAAAAAAAATTAAACAAAGAGAACACAAATAAAGAAAAAAATATAAATAAGAAAAATATATATATATGTATTAGACTGGTGACTAGAACAGGGTCGCCCTCTTAATTTTGGGAGTATTTTGGTCTCTTAGAAGAAACTACCTACCAAAATTTTAAAGAATGAAAAAGATATATAAGGGTAAACACAATGAAGGGATAAAATATGAGTATAAAGATGAAAAAAAATTTTTTTTTTCCTAACAAAGGAGTTGATAAGGTAAGTTGGTAGGGAGAATAAAAAAAAAAAACAAAAAAAAAAAAACAAAAAAAAAACAAGTGGAGAGAACTTCCTTGGGCTGGAGACTAGATCAAGCCTGGTACTAGATTTGGGGTGTATTTTGATCTATTAGAAGAAGTTGTACCCCAAATTTTTTAGAAGAAAAAAAAAACCCTATGTGTATACAAAGAATAAAGTTAGATACAGTGAAGGATAAAATATGACTATACTAATAAAGGGTTAAAAAAGATTTTTTTAAAAGAAAGTTGTTGAGGTAAACTAGCTAAGAAACATTAAAAGAGGAAAGGGTAAAAGTTAAAAAAAAATTAGCAGAAGAGAAAAACATTTTAAAATATTAATTAACTTTCCAAGACTAAAGATTCATAGGGAGAAAGCCAAGAATTCCATGCTTTGCTTTCTCCTCCTCTGGAATTCCACTGTTCTCCTTGTTAAGTGAACTTGGTCTTGGCTGGATTTCTTGTTGATCTTCTGGGGGAGGGGTCTTTGTAGTGATTTTCAAGTGTCTCTGCCCCAGACAGAATTGCACCGCCCTTACCAGGGGCCGGGCTAAGTAATCCTCTCAGGTTCTCTTTTGGGGGCTTTTGTTCCCTGAAGGCTTTCCGTAGAGTTCCAGAGGACGGGAATGAAAATGGCGGCATCCCAATCTCTGGCTCGGAGGAGCAGAGAGCTCGGGGCCCCAGTCTTCAGTGCGCCTTCAGTGAAAAGTCCTTAATCACTCCCATCTCCCCAGCCTCCAGCCACACCTGGAGAAAATCTTGCGCAATCACTCCCATCTCACTGGCCTCTGGCCGCACTCTGAGGTCACCCAGCCTGTGACCAAGCGTCTCTGTCTCTTGCACAGTGTCCCACCTGGAGTCTCCGAGTCTCCAAACCCTGCAGATCTCTGGGCTCTCCCAGGTCGGAGTTTCCCCAGATCTTGGGGGACCCCACACACAGAGCACCGGCCCATGTCACAGATTATGGTTCAAGGTAACCCCGAGTTGAGAGCTCACTCCTCGGCTATGTCTCTGCAGCTGGCTTCCCCGGCTGTGAGCTCTGTGACAGACACCCCCGATCCTTCTGTGACCCTGCGGGACCTGAGTCCACGCTGTCCCCGTGAGGTCTCCACCCCAGTTCAGCCTCTGGAGTGATGTCCCTCCGTGGAGCAGACTTTAAAAGTCCTGATTTTGTGCTCCGTTGTTCCGCCACTTGCCGGGAGCCGGCCCCTTCCCCTGGGGTCTATCTTCCCGTAGTGTTGGATTCACTTCTCCGCTGGTCCTACCTTTCAGAAAGTGGTCGATTTTCTGTTTCTAGAATTGTTGCTCTTCTTCTCTTCGATCTCCTGTTGGATTTGTAGGTGTTTGGAATGGTTTGATAGGCTATCTAGCTGATCTCCTGCTGGCTGATGTCGTCTCAGCCTGCTACTTCTCCGCCATCTTGATTCCTCCCTTCCCCTATGGTGTAGCTTTTGTTTCTGTGACTCCTTCATTCCATAACTGGAAGCCTGTACCTCTCATGACCCTTCACCCATTTTGTCCACTCCCTTACTCCGTCCCCTCTGGCAACCATCAGTTTGTTCTCTGCACAAATCTACTACCATTTTTTAAAAGATTTTGTTTATTTATTTGAAAGACAGAGATCACAAGTAGGCAGAGAGACAGACAGAAGGAGAGGAAGGGAAGCAGGCTCCCTGCTGAGCAGAGAACCCAATGCAGGGCTCGATCCCAGGACCCTGGGATCATGACCTGAGCCGAAGGCAGAGGCTTTAACTCACTGAGCCACCCAGGTGCCCTTTACCACCATTTTTAAAAAGCAAAAGTTTTAAGAACAAAATACTTAATATTATAGCAGTATTGATAAGAATATAGAGAAACAGGCATTCTTGAGTGCTACTGGTACATGCAATCCCTTTAGAAAGCAACTAGACAACATCACATTTTAATTGCATATACCCTTTGACATAACATACACACTTCTAGAAATGTAGTCTTTAGATGTACTCACTCATCCAAAGGGTATGAGTGAAGGAATATTTCAGTAACAAAAGAAAGAACACAACCTATTGGGGCACCTCTGTGGATCAGTGGGTTAAAGCCTCTGCCTTCGGCTCAGGTCATGATCTCAGGGTCCTGGGATCGAGGCCCGCATCAGGCTCTCTGCTCAGCAGGGAGACTGCCTTCCCCTCTCTCTCTGCCTGCTTCTCTGCCTACTTGTGATCTCTCTCTCTCTGTCAAATAAATGAAAAAAATTAAAAAAGAAAAAAGAATGGACACAACCTATATCAGTTAATAGGGTACTGGTTAAAAACATTAGCACAGCTGTAACATGGAATACATTTATGCCATTAAAAAGAATGAAATACAAAAAAAAAATGAAATACACTTCAAATGTATTGTTGAATGATTGCAAAGATACATGTTTAAGTGAGATTAAGAAACAATTTATATAGAATATGCACACATATACATGCCATTGTCATACATAAAATATTTCTTAAAAAAACTAGAAATAGTTTTTGACTCAAGGAAGACTGATTAGAGCACAAAGAATTATAATTCTTCATTGTATAACCTTTTATATTCTTTTATTTTTTATCATATCATGTATTATTTTTTCCAGTTAAAAATACTACTGTTGCTACTGGGAAAGGAAATTTACAGTATCGATTTTATTTGCCTGCCTAAGTTGGAAAAAAAAGAAGAAGAAAAATACACAAAAGAAAATTTAGCTTTAGGATTATGAACAAACTGTCTTGAGGTCATTCTACTCCTGCAATAGACAAACTAAACTATTCAGTTATAGACTACAGTGAACAATCATAGGTCTACCTTGCAGAAGCCTAAGAATAGAGAAAGTTTGTACTCTATGAGTAGGATATTTGAAATAGAAAGTTCCCAGTAGGGACAAAGCCAGATATGGTTAGTTCTTTATCCTACATGCTTATCGGAGAAGTCACTCTTCTTAACCTTCACCCAAATGAACTCCTATTAATTGCTGATGGAAATGCAACACGGTAAGCCACTCCCCTCTTGCTCATGTGCTCTCACTCTCTCTCAAATAAATAAATAAAATCTTTAAAAAAGAATCATTTATGGTAATCCATGGCTTACCATGGATTGCTTCAAACTCAATACTGCCTGGTAATTGATTGAAATCCTTCAGCATTGAAATCATTCTAGATTATTCATTTCTTGCTTCTTTTGATTCAATATTAAGGCTTCCTAAATGCATCAGCTTTTCAGTAATAGGAAAAATTTGCTGTCATGAGAGCAAAAATTATTCACCTTTCCTTGGGTTAAATTTTTAACAAAATGAACATCTTTAAAAAAATCTCACAATGTAACTACAGAAATCCAATTATGTTGGGCTTTGTTTTGGTGAATATAGCGTGGGGGAAGTATTCATTTAGGTCTTTGCATGATACTGGTGTAAATTAACACTAAAAAATAAACATTGGTGTTTATTGTGATTATTGTTTACTTCAAGGTTTTCTGACCTTGAAATAACAGAGAATACTACTGACTTGGAAACATTACTGCTTACAACTCACCACTCTGGGAACAAGAAGGATTTACAAGGTTAGGATGACAGGCATGTCATGTATTTGCATCATGTTTGAAATGTTAGTAGCATATCACACCAAATGGTCGGCATATTCATTTTGCAGTATTCATCTCCATTCTTCTGTCAAGCATGGAAGTACAGGCAATATGACTCTCAGATACAGGTGGTAAAAGAGCTTTCCTTTCTAACCCCTCTGCTCAGTGACCATGAAGCCATGCCTCCTGAATCCATGCCTCTAAAACTTTCAGTGATTCAGTGTTACGTCTCGACATACTTTTTGCTTCTCCATTTATTGAAACCAGTGGCCATGTTTAAGGAGGAACACAAGCATAGGTACAATCTTTGGTCTCCTATGTGGTAACGTTTGAAGGGTTCATACTTAAGCTTGTTTATTATTTCTTAAACCTCTTTACCACTAAACATCAGTTAAGAAGAATATATTATAAAAATATAAGCTAGCACCTAAATTCTTTAGGTTAGCTAATTTGGGTAATATGACTTAAGAGGGATCCAAGAAAACAAGATATGGGCTAGGTAAATTTTTGATCTGGGGGAAAGGGAACATTCTGGAACATAAAATACTGTTCTGTAGTATCAATAACAGCAATCAAAAAAGAAGATGATGTATTTTCCTTGTCCTAGATTAAGGAAAACAAAGAAATGGTATTACTCTTCCTCAGTGCTATGTGCAAAGTTGGCAGTCTTCTGCATGGTATCATGGCTACCTTCAGACCCAAGACTGCTAAAAAGTTGACCAAGAATTTCCTCAAACTGACATGCCAAAATTAAACACAACTAGCTTAGAAATTCAGAGGCATTGACAAGAATGTGTAGAAGATTCAAGAGCCAGATCTTCATGCCCAACATTAGTTATAGATGCAACAAGAAAACAAAGCCCATGCTTCTCAGTGGCTTCTGGAAGTTCCTAGCCCACAGCATCAAGGAGGTTGAAGTTCTGCTGTTGAGCAACAAATCATATTGTGCAGAGTTTGCTCACAATTTCTCCTCTAAGAACCACAAAGCAATTGTGAGCAGTATAGCTGACCACCACAGTCACCAGTCCCAATGACAGGCTATACAACAAAGAAAATTAGTAGACAGTTTATGTGCCCACCATATTTGTATTAATAAAACCATAAAACTACCATCTGGCATTGAAAGAAAGAAAGAAAGGAAGGAAGAAAGAAGGGGAGAAAGAGAGGGAAAAAGGAAGAAAGAAGAAATAGTACTAAAAATTGGTGAAGAAATCATGAAAAAAATCTTTCTTCTTTTATAATTTTGCAATTCTTTTCCAAGGACCACTCAATCAATTCATTGCAAGAAGTCTTCAGGTTATTGGTTTTCTTTTGTTTTCATTTCTTAAACTTTAAAGTCAATTAATGTATAGCATATTATTAGTTTCAGAGGTAGAGTTGTGATTCATCAGTTGCATATAATACTCAGTGTTCATCACATCAAGTGCCCTCCTTGATGCCCTCTACCTAGATACTCCAACCTCCTACCCACCTCCACTCCAGTAACTCTTTTTCCTATAGTTTAGAGTCTCCTTCTGGTTTGTCTCCTCTCCGATTTCACCTGATTTTATTTTACTCTCCTTTCCACTACGATCCTCTGCCTTGTTTCTTAAATTCAACACATGAGTGAAATCATATGATAATTGTCTTTCTTTGATTGACTTATTTTGCTTAGGATAATACCTCTAGTACCATCCATGTCATTGCAAGTAGTAAGATTTCTTTTCTTTTTTTTGCTGGCTGGGTAATATTCCATTATATATGTGTATACATATATATACATATATATATACACACATATACATACATACCACTCTTCTTTATCCATTCATCTGTCAAAGGACATCTGGGCTTTTTCCATAGTTTGACTATTGTGGATATTATTGCTATAAATATCTGGGTGCAGGTATCCTTTGAGATCACTACATTTGTATCTTCGGGTAAATATCTAGTAGTGCAATTGCTGGGTCATAGGGTAGTTCTATTTTCAATTTTTGAGTAGCCTCCATACTGTTTTCCAGAGTGGCTGCACCAGCTTGCATTCCCACCAACAGTGTAAGAGGGTTCCCCATTCTCTGCATCCTAACCAACATCTGTTTTTTACTTAGTTGTTAATTTTAGCCATTCTGATGGGTGCGAGGTGGTATCTCATTGTGGCTTTGATTTGTATTGATTTTCAAATGCATTCTCGAAATCCTGAGTTCTTGAAATTGAATGAGAAGAGTGTTGTATTTCTTCAGAGTCATGGTACTCTGGGGAAGTACTTTTTTTTTTTTTAAGTTTTAGAGAGAAAAAGAGAGGTGAGGAGAAGGACAGAGGAAGAGGGAGAGAGAGAATGTACACTGGACATGGAGCATGACATGGCGCTTAATCTTAAGATCCTGAGATCATAACCTGAGTCAAAAACCAAGAGTCAGACACTTAACCAACTGACACCCTCCAGCACCCTTCCATGAAAGTTCTTAAAAAACAATAAGTTACTTATTTATAAAGGCCAATACTTAGCTGTTCTTCCCCCTAATGAATAAAAAATTGTCAAGACTCCTTTTTCTATGATAATCAATCTGAATTACTCTCTTGATTTTTGGATACTCTTACTATGGTCCCAAATTAGTTTTCCAACTTCTCCTTAATCCAAATCTTCCCTTCACATATACATGATCATCCCATTGTGCTCAGAGTATCCCTATTTCAGTACACCCTCCTTTTTCTATTTATCTACAATTTTCAGGAACTACTTCAAGACACATCTCTATAAAGTTTCCCTTACCTATTCATTCAGTTTTCCATAAATTCATTTAGCATTTAATCTGATTGTAATTTAGCTACATAATCATACTGTTCAGCAGTGTGGGCTCTACAAATGTGGACAATACTACACTTAGTGAATCTAGATGGTGGATATAAGGGTGATTATTGGGTTTTTCCTGGTACTTTTCTGTAGACTTAAAATTTTTTCAAAAGTTTGGGAAATAAATTTCTTAAGTCAGACAGCCTGTCTTCAAATGCTAGTACCAAAATCTATTAGTATGTGTCTTTGTATAAAATCTGTCTGAGACTGTTTCCATTTTAAAATGACAATAAAAATGGAGCCAAACCCACAGAATAATTAAATGGGATAATGTCTACCAGATGCTGAGATCAATAATTTCAAAATAATTTTATTTAAGTTAATGTCAAAATTGTCACTGTGTACAATGCAGTATAGTGTAGTGGTTAAGACTACATTCTCTGCAATCAGATTCCTAAACTCATGTCCTACTCTGCCACTCACTAGCTATGTGAGAATACAAATGGTGAACTTCTCTGAGGCTTCATTCCTCTTTTGCTATTTTTTTTTTTCTTGGTGAGGACTAAAAGAGTAATATACAGAGGATTAACATGGTATCTGGCAGATAAGCAATCAAAAATTATTTCAATTTGGGGTGCCTGGGTGGCTCAGTTGTAAGCATCTGCCTTTGGCTCAGGTCATAATCCCAGGGTCCTGGGATTGAGCCCCACATCGGGCTCCCTGCTTGGCAGGAAGCCTGCTTTTCCTTCTCCCTCTGCAGCTCCTCTGCTTGTGTTCCCTCTCTCACTGTGTCTCTGTCAAATAAATAAAAATCTTTTTAAAAAAATTTCAATTTATTTTGTATAGTTCTTGACAGTAATATATGAACAATTTTTACCACAAAAAAATTCTAAATTGCAGCAATGTCCACAATAGCCGAACTATAGAAAGAACCTAGATGTCCATCAACAGATGAATGTATAAAGAAGATGTGGTATGTATACACAATGGAATACTATGCAGCCATCAAAAGAAATGAAATCCTGCCATTTGCGGTGACGTGGATGGAAGTAGAGGGTATTATGCTTAGCGAAATAAGCCAATCGGAGAAAGACAACTATCATATGATCTCCCTGATATGAGGAAGTGGAGATGCAACATGGGGGGTTTGGGGGGTAGGAAAAAAATAAATGAAACAAGATGGGATCAGGAGGGAGACAAACCATAAGAGATTCTTAATCTCACAAAACAAACTGAGGGCTGCTGGGGGGGAGGGTGGGAGGAGGGGTGTCGGGAGAGGGTGGTGGGGTTATGGACATTGGGGAGGGTATGTGCTATGGTGAGTGCTGTGAAGTGTGTAAACCTGGCGATTCACAGATCTATACCCCTGGGGCTAATAATACATTATATGATTATAAAAAAATTATTTAAAAAAATTCTAAATTTCTTGAAGTCAAAGATCCCTTCTTATACTTTTAAATATGCCACATCACCAAGCAAAGGACTGAGTATATAACAGTTATCTGATAAAGATTACTTGCCCTGTAACCTGATCAAACTCATTTCTCTTGTCATAGATAGGAGACCTAAAATGCATGCAGTCAATAGTCACATGGAAAAAAAGACAGAGATAGGTAAGGGAGGAAAAACCTGCTCATATTCTTAGTCAGCATGATGAGTAACTCACTCATAGGTCATGTTCTTAAATATTTATTACAACAAATTGAACAACTTTGAAATGAATAAACTTACTAAGATTGAGAAGAAAATAATGGGGGGGAAAAAGTCAAAACAACACCGAGTCTGGGGGAAGGATGATGCCAGCAACATCCCTGTAGTGGGAATGGGAAGTATTTTTATGGCGGGCAGTTGCCAACTATGAGGGGAGAGAGTTGCCTGGCATTTAGGGTAGAAAGAGACATGAGCTCATTAAGAAATAAAACTAATACTAATACTCGGGCATCTAGGTGGCTCAGTCAGTTAAGCCGTCTGCCCTCAGCTCAGGTCATGATTCTAGCATCCTGGGATTGAGTCCTATGGCGGCCTCCCTGCTCCCTGTCCCTCCTGCGCTGCCCCCCGCAAACCCCCACTTGTTCTCCCAAGCACATGCTCTCAAGCACTCGTTCTCTCAAAAATAAATAGATAAATAAATAAAATTTTAAAAAAATACTCATGAGTACTAATTAAGATAATGTTATCTGCTATTACAGATACACTTCACATTTCAGTGGCATGGCACAATTGAAGTTTGTTCATTGCCACTGTAAAGTCTTAAAAATGGGTGTTCCTGATTAACTGGGTGAGAAGGACAGGGCATTCTGTGCTCCATGAAGTCACTGAAGGACTTATAGAGGTGGAGGTTTCTTCATCTTTGCTTCCCTGTATATCATCTTCGTTCCAGCTCACAAGAAGGAGAAAAAAAACATGGAGGATCATATACAGATCATTTTATTGTGGTAAGAATGGAAGTAAAATACATTGCCTCCATGTACATACCATTAGTTCTAGAAGCCACAGGGCATAAGCAAGTGTAAAGAAATCCAGGGAATGTTATCTAGCTGAGTCCAAGAAAGAAAGGGAAATAGTTTTTGTGATCAGCTAGTCATAGTTGCCACAACATGGTTAATCAATGATGTCTGCATGGAACAAAGAACTCAGCTGTGATAATAGAGTCTGTATTTCCTGATGCTGAATCACACAAAAGGACATGTAGTTCCTTTATGGAGATGTCACAGAATTCAGAGTTTGGTCTTTTGTGCTTGTAGTATGAGGATTATATTAGAAAATCTGGAGAAGGTAAGGGTATCTGACCTCTGAGGTTTTGACTTAAGTAGATGGAGTTGAAGAAAATCACTGGCAGAAGAGTATCTTTTGCCACGAGAATATCTAGCTCTTTAAAGTGGAGTTCCGGGTAGAGTCTCAGGAGAAAGAGCAAAGAAATTAAAAACAAAACAAAACAACAACCAAAAAAACTTCTTAGGACTGGCTTCAGGACCAAGAAATAGAGCAAAGTAGAAAGGTGAGGTTTCCTTCTAGGTTATAAAGCTCAGTGAAAAGTAAAATGAGTAAGATTGTGTACTGGTCTAGGATTCCATTTTTTGCTTGTTTCTCTTAAATGCCTACATTGTGGTGGTTCATGTAGAAGATTCTTTACCTTTTGTAGGAAGCTCATACACTAGCTTTAAATAAAGTTTTAAAATATCACTAACTCTGTAATACAGGTTAGACAGGTGTCCCTCCATAAAATTCATATAACTTCCCTAGAGGCTTATTGTTAAAGAAATCATTTTCATCCTTTTTTGGCACTGGCCTAAAAAGGCTAATGAAACAGACATTTCCTGTTCTTGGAACTATTAAGAAGGTAATTCCTATGCTTCCGTCCGTCCAGTTCACTTACTCCTCCCAGAGGAAAAGACATTGCTTATCTGACTGGAAAGATTAGGAAAAGAGTATACAAACACATGGCCTTGGCTTCAGAATCTTATATAGGGTGATCCACTACTAGAATTTCCAACATTGGGGAACAAAATAGTGGTAGGGATAGTAAGGCCTGTGCTTCTGACTGTGGCTTGGAGAGTTATTTAGTTCTGAGAGAAATGTATAAAGAAATCCTATTATGGTCATATTTTCAATCCTCCTTTTCTAATTCAACTCTATCATCAATAAAGCTTGTAGTTTGATATTTATTTGTCTAATTCTTGAGTATTTTTCTCAATTAATTCTTAAACACCCTGAAAAAGGGTGCCATTTATTGGCAGCCAACTCCAATAATTGTCAATATTGCTGTTTCTTCTTCTAATTATTTCTACCTTATTGTATGGCTCCTGGCTCCTAATCCCATCATCATCATCATCATCATCATAATCATCATCATCTAAACATTGTCAGCGATTTTAAAAGTCATCTCAGATATTCTCAGAGAAATGTATAGGGAATATGGTGAAAAGAAGAGTATTGAATATTTCATTTCTGTGAGGTCTAGAAGCTTGATTTCCCTGTAGACCTAATTTCTTTCAGACACAGAACATTAGTGCTAGCAGAATTGAGGTGACAAGGAGATATATTCAAGTGCAGAAAGCCATGATCCACTCAATGAGCATTCCTGGGCGGTTCATATCCACCCTCCTCCTGCATAAACAAACAAAAGAGGATTTTGAGAAATATCTATTTCCAACTTAAATCTTAGTCCCTAGAATGCCATTTGATTTTTGGGCCTGCTTCATCAGAACTATCATCATGGCTAGAAAGCAAGAAATAGTAATAATGCCATAAAGATGAATGAGATGTCTGCTCCAAATGCTCCAAGCTATTTTATGGCTAAAGCCAAACGGATTTCATTGATAAAACTACTTAGATGGAGAATCTTGCTGCTCAGATTGATTCTGGTTATTCGATCTTTTTTCATATGTGGTAAACATAGATTCAAGTTTGCATATATGAGGGTTAACTGACGAACCTTCCTTAAAGGTAATCTTTGGAGGAAAAAGAATTCTTCCCACACTTTCTGTGTAAACTAGCATTTCCATCAACTGAGAACATCTTTTATATCCTGGCTTTGCTTTTCTTCATTAAGCTGTAAATGATCTCACATGATCTCGCAGGCAGAACAAATGGCACAATCTAAGAGTTTTCAGGTTATGTTGAAAACAAACCAAGTAAGCAAGCATAAATAAATCAGATATTTAAATTCTAATTGATTGCAAAATCCAGAGCCTGTCTCTTTCAGCTACAATTTCCCTCAAGGTGGTTATTGTATTCCAGTTTGACTTAAAAGAGAAAAGAAGTACCTGCCTGTGTGTGCTGGGGGAGGAGTGGATTTCTTCCACAAGGAAGGTAGTCTTCCACTCTACAGGAAGGAGGAAGGAGGAGGGAAGAGAAAAGGCCCCTTTTCTCTGGGATCTGCCACACCCCATTCCATAGATTCTGTTCTAAACAAAGCCTGGGCTTTTGCAGCTATTGCTTTCCCCAATCCTCCAAAATTTATTTAAAATATAATTAAACCTAATTAAAACTATCTGCTTTACTGCCACAGTGGTCCTCCAATGCCCTAGAAAGGCACAGAGCCTGCTCAGAAAGGGACCGGCAAGCAGAAGGCAACGCGGAGCTCCACAGCTCTTCAGATTCGAGAAAGAAGCAGGAAGAAAGGTTAATGTTATTGAAAAAATCCAGAGACTGAAGACAGGTGTTAGGACCCGAGGCAAGATTCGAGACTGTAGGAGATTATGTGCCCGGAATGAGGGTGTATGCTGTCTCCAAAGAGCCAGCCAGCAGTCCTGACCTATTTGCTCCACGGGAGTGACCGTGTTATTACCTGCGGTTTAGTGTGTCAGCCTCCATGCTTACTGGACCCTGGATGCTGAGGGATACGGGCTACGTAGCAAACCTGGCTCACTTAGATTGGTGGTTTAATTTTCCAGCTGCTCTCCAGAGAGCCTATTTCTACACTATGGCATATTTATTATGAATATTAAGTGATAAAATGAGCTGTATTTGAGAAAATAGTCATGCCCACTGAAAACTCCACATTAATTAGCTGCAAATAAAACTCAAAACGTCTCTATGAAGCCTCATGTTTTATATTCTAATTCTATCAGCTGTGACATTTCTGTTTCCCCATCAGTACAGAGCCACAGGGTGAAGAAATTTCTCTCAATATACGTAGTAATATTTTCAGACAGATTCTTTGTGCCACAACATTCCTCAACTTAAAAACATGTAGGAGTGTTCTAGCAATAGTGAGGAAATAGGAGACACAGGAGCACGTGCACCATGAAATTTTATGGAGGCACCAAATTTCATTTTAAGCAACAATTTTGATATCTATCCCCCCAACAACCGAAGCCTTGACATCGGCTTGTTAATAAAAAGAAAAACCTGACTTCAGCTCAGTTACAAAAGCCCAAATGATCAAAAGGAAAGTAGCAAAGGACGTGATGTGTGCATGTGTGTATTTCTGGTGTGGGAGCAGGGAGTACAGAAGAGGCAATGAGAAGGGAGGGACATTGGAAGGAGAGTGAAAGAAATGTACTGGGAAACACACCACCCAGAAGTATTGCCTTTGAGTAATAGTGCCTACTATAAAAATACTGACAAAAGGATTTCACTAACAAGATTTTCCCCTTAAGATCATTTTTTCTAGAATGTAACATCCTTAAATTAGAGAAGGTAAGAGTATTATAAAAGAGAATACCCAATTGGAAAGTGAAAACAGGGTAAAAAAAAAAGGGGGGGGGATGTAAATCAAAACTCTAAAAGAATTCTAATTTATGTGTCAGCCCTTTTAGAAATCCAGAGACACGGTTAAAACTTCTTCACTCAGAAAAAACTTTTAGCATAAAATGTTTAATAAAACTTACCTGAGAACCTCAGAAATCTGATCTCCCTGGCTATTATGTGCTAAGTTATAAAGGAGTCCATTTTTCAGTTAGTCAACTGCAAATTTGAAAACTCATTTACTGCACACACTATACTGAGAGAAATTGCTAAAATGACTAGTCCTGGTTGCTAAGGCAGTGACAGTCTGACAGGTAAAGGCATAATCAAGTAATTCTCTTCATACTCTGGGTAGTCATATTCTGGGTAGTCTGGATGCTTGGCTGGTTGGTTGGGTTAGGTTGCTCTCACCTCTTGCTATTCAATAGGAAAATAAACATAATCTGAATGTCTATGAGGCTTCCACTGTTATAAGTACAAGTTAAATTCCACTACTAGAAAAAATGAAGTTATCTTAGTACCTACCACGTGTGGGAAAGCCAGAGCTCACGTAGATTCTCTTTAACATTACTTCCCAACTCAGAACTGCCTGTGTGTCCCTTGCCTGCTCCTCTCTACTCTGTCCTTAGGGGTGGTAGAAGACCCTTACTTCTGATCCCATCTCAAGCCAGTTCTCTCATGCTGGCAATAGCATCCTATGGATAGAGACTTTAAGAGCCCCTGGACCCAAGCTCTAATGCCATGCTTTCCTCATGAGCCACTGTTCTTTATTATAACACTGCCAACCCTGGCCCAGCCTATTCCTCCTGTTTTGCCTTTTTCCCTTATGCGTGAGGGACATGGCAACTTCTTATAACACCTGAGTGAAGGCCCAGATCTAGGGGAAGGGAAGAGCATGCAGAGGTTGATTCAGAGCAGTTACTAGAGATGGCTGTTCCTAGAGCCCATTAGTTGTGACAGTTCCTCAAAGTCTGCCTCCTTGCCTCTCCTTCTGAGGGAGATAAGTCTTCTCCCCTAGTGTCTTGAAGAGATGCTCTTCAAGACACTAGAGGAGAAAGAGACAAAGTCTCAAAGACAAGACCCAAAGAAACCAATCCTAAGATGAAAATATCCTCACCTCTCCTCCAGACTAAGTATTCATTTTTGTGAATGATAGCTCCATCAATGTTTAAAGTTTCACAAACTCTGGGCTTTCAGTCTTGAATTTACCATGTATATGAGTGACTGATAGTTCTTTCTCTAGGGTGAAGTGACAGTGATTCCTACATATCTTTTCCAGTCTCTAGGTTTCAGATCCTGACCAATTCCAAGAAGCTACTCAATGTAAGACTCAAGATATATTTCCACAAGAGCAAGAAGCAGTTTGTAGGCATCTAAATCCATACTTAGAAAAGAAAGTTTTTTTTCAGAACATGCAGCCTACAGAAACGCTATTCTGCCTACCACATAGATGACCTTTTCCATGATCACCCAGAACAGTTTAGCTCCTCCTAGCTACAGCTTCTCAAACACCTCCTTTTCTAATTACGACCTGTGATTTAGATTTGCATAACTGAAAGGCACAGGCAATGATTTTCTTCAAAATACAGAAATAGTCTGCATCAACACTGTATGCAAGTCCCAACTTTAGCAAAAAAGAAAAACTGCTTGCAAATTTAAAATGACCTTTTCTCCACCCCAAGTTCCATCACTTCTACCAATGTTTCCAATAGCATAGGACCAACTCTCTACAGAGCTCAGCCTCAAAGCACCATGTGCTTTTCAACACTCCCTTGAGCAGCCTCTGCAAGAAGCTAGCCCAAGAAAGCCCAAGAAAGGTGCTGACAGTGGAATCACTTTCATATGTTTTTTCAGGAATTGCTTCTTGTTCTCTACATAGTCAGCAAGTGAGCTTTCTAGAAAGTACCCAATCTAATCTCAGTTGAGTAATAATAATAGCAAACACCTAATAACAGTTACTATGAGCCATGCACTATTCCAAGTGCCCTACATATTTTGATTGGGTCTTGAAAACAACTCTATTGCATGTCTTCTCTCTCTACACACACACACACACACACACACACACACACACATACACCCTAACTGCCCATCTTATGGACCAGAGAGATTAAATGATTTGTCTAGATCATATAGGGTAAAAGTAGTGGAACAGACATTTGACAGTTTGGTTCCCGATTCATTTTCTTTCTTTCTTTTTTTTTTTTTTTAAGATTTTTACTAATTTATTTGACTGAGAGAGGGCTAGATGGAGATTGCCTATGTACATGAACAGGGGAGAGGGGCAGAGGGAGAGGGAGAAACAGATTCCCTGCTGAGCAAGGAACCCGATGCAGGACTCAATCCCCAAACCCTGGGATCATGACCTGAGCCAAAGGCAGACACTTAACCAACTGAGCCACCTAAGCATCCCAGATTGATTTTCTTAACCATTCCACTCCACTGCCTCATGAGACTGAATGTCATACTACTTTTCATAAATTCCTAATTTAACAAGTGACCAAACTGACTTGGAGTACTTCAACCACAACCCCACTGCATCCATTTACTACAGACAGCTTCAGAGATTCTAGCACACATCTGCAGCCCACACTTCTAGGAGGAACACAAATACTGCACACATCCTCTTTGTTGGCATCATTAGCACCAGTCACCCATGTAGCAACTACTATTTGTGGAGCTTCTACTGGTCCTGGGTACCAGCTAACTTCATATGATGATGAGTATCATATAATGTTCACAAGCCCACAGGTGCTATTATTGTTCTCCATTTTGCAGAATAAGAAACGAGAACCTGAGAGGTTAAGGAACTTGCTGAGGTTTAAGGTAGCTACTGAGTTTGAGAACCAAAATTTGAACCACACAGGTAGACTGAAGACTCAATGTTTTCTGACCCACATACTGTACTATCTCCTGGGTATCACTGTTATTCCAGAAGGATGGGATTTGTTGTGAATCATTGTGGTGTCGTGAGGCCACTCAAATTATTTTTAAAAATGAAAATTCACTTTCTTTCACTCATGAGAGATGGCCCCAGATTTTTCCTTTTTTATTTTTATACCATTTAATACATCATGTCTAAAATGAAAAAGCTAGTTTTATAGAGAAGAAGAAGAAAGATACTCTGACTTACACCATCTGAAGTATAAGAACTCCATTATTAGTTTTTCCATTTTTCGATTCATCTCATGAAACCTGAGATTGTATTCATTACCTCCTTGGCGCGAGCCCCAATTTACATGCATGCAGGCAGTCTAGTATGAAAACTGTTGTTCTTTGTTGTATAATTACTTTGACCTGGGATTCAATAAATAGAAACATGTTTATAAGATTGTGATGCTAATTTACATGAAACTGGAAAACCACCAGTGTTAAGAAATTAACAAAGGAAGTATGATATCAAGAATAGTTGGAGGAGTCAAAATAATATCAATACTGTTATTATGTCTATATACCTTTATTTCCTCCAGGTTTTCTTATCTAAAGAATTCAAAAGCCTTTTTCACATTCAAGTACATTCCAGTCTGAGGGACTATAACATAAGGTAATAGAGTCGTGTAGGAGAAAGTGCTGTGTACAGTGAAATAGCCCAGTAGAGTGAGAAGAGCATCGGCTTCAGAGGCAAGACATTTGGGTGACATTTACAGAGAGCAAGCATATCAAAATCTTACAGTTATTTTTGTCACAACAGGATTGCAGGGCTTGGTTTTGCTTGCTTAAATTGGCTGCAAGAAGGCAGTGAGAACAAACCAACAGTTTCAAAGAACCACTTCTTCCAAATGGTTTATTGACACACACATTTTGCACATCGGATGCTGCCTCCCTGGATCCATAAGGTCAGGACAATTAGTCATTAGGACATATTTTATTCACCTACTGACTGGGATGAGAGTGAAGCTAGGCCTATGTTCTTCCATCTTCCTAACTAGCTTGCTGCCCAACATAGGGGTTTTAAGGTTGGGAAATACATATATCTACATATATATGTACATACATTCGTATATGTACAAAATAGCTGGACTGCATCTTTAAAAATAAATCAGGTTACGCTCATATGTGACTAGTAGGAATGTAAATTATGTGCATGTGTGTGTGTGTGTATGAGTGAGTGTTGCACCTGGGAATGTAAATTGATATAACCCCCTTGGGAATCTGTTTAGCAATGTTGGCTAAGGATGACGTTTATATACCCTATGTCCAGCAGTTCCACTCCTAGGAATATGCTCTGAAAGATGTGTACATATTTCCACAACATTACTTATATAATAACTTGAGAGCACTATTTCTAATAGGCAAAAACTAAAAACCATTCAGGTAAACTTGGATAGTTGAATGAATAAATGAAGGGAGTACTATACAACAGTAAGAATGAACACACTGCTGGTACACAGTAACAGAGATGAACTGCAAAAATGCACAGTTGGAAAAAAGGCAGGAGACACAGGAGTTGCTCAGTCAGTTAAAAGCATCTGACCCGATGAACGGGGATTCTACTTGAGAATTTCTCTCCCTCTTCCCCTCCCCTTGTCTCTCTCCCCTTCTCTATTAAAACAAAAGAAGAAGAAGAAAGCATACACTAAAAGCTCATGCTCTATAATTCATGTTCCACAAAATTTTAAAAAAAGGGAAATCTAATCTGTGGTATTAGACGCCATAAGAGTGATTATCTATAATAAGAAGAGGTGACTGGACCAGGTCACGAGAGGGCTTCTTCTTGAATATTTCTATTTCCTGAGCTGCCTACTTTGTTCCACAGATGTGTTAACTTTGTGAGGTTATTAAGATTTGGACTTAAGGCTTTCACACTTCTCTGCTCAGGTCCTATACTTCAATATAAGCTTATATTAAAATAACTCTATATATGTGAATTTAGACTTCTAAAATTCTATTTTAAAAAAAAGATTTTATTTATTTATATGAAAGAGAGAGAGAAAACACAAGCAGGGGAAGCGGCAGGCAGAGGCAGAAAGAGAAGCAAGCTCCCCGCTGAGCAGGGAGCCTGACGTGGGGTTCTATCCCAGATCCTGGGATTGTGACCTGAGCAGAAGGCAGACACTTAACTGACTAAGCCACCCAAGTGCCCCGTAAAATTCTACATATTCTTAATCACATTGCCTTATAGTATAATTTCCTCAATTTCAGCACTATTGAAATTTGGGGGCATGATAATGCTTTGTTGTGGGAGGCTGTCCTGTATGCTGTGGGATGTTTAGTAGCATCCTTGGCCATTACCTACTACACGCCAGTAGCACATTCCCTTCTCCAAAATCATAATAACCAAAAATGTTTCTAGACATTGTCAAATGTCCCCTGGGAGGTAAAGTTGTCTCTAGTTGAGAACCATTGCCCTAAAGTAACTTAAATACAAGGCCACATTTTACCAAGTATCCTGGTTGACTGTGCCACTTACATTTTTTTCCTGACCATCAGTTAAATACCAAGAAGAATTGTAGTCACTGTCACGTGTTATCAGCCTGGAAACTAAGAGACAGAATCATTCACACCCACAAACAGAATTATTCATGTTACATGTTGTGTAGATGAGATCAGAACAAAAGAAGATCCTAAAAACTACCTCAAAATTTCTCTCTGAGAAAACTGTGTGACACTCAGAAGACAACAGACCATATCTTGACCTAACTCAAACTCTGGACATTTCCATAATTTGGAAAGATGAAAATTGGAGGGGATGGTGTACAGTAGAGCAGATGAGGAATGGTCCCCTTGGGATCTCTTTAGTTAACTACTAAGTGAGAGGAGGCACAGAGGTTCAAGGGACCTCATTAAACAAAATGTTATGGCAGGGACTCTCCCTAACACTGTAGATCACCTCTTCCATTACAAAAGGCCAGAAATCAAAATTGCCCCCTGTCACTCCAGCTTTAAGAAGCAATAATGCAAGAACATGGTTTTCCTGCCAGAGTTGCTCATGGCCCCAATGTCTCAACTCCTCAGGAAACTGCTCTATCACTGATGAAGTTTTAATTTAAGAAGCCAGAGAACAGTCTAGAACAGTATTCTTCAGGAGAGAGAGAATACAAATCACATGTGATTTTATATATTCTAGTTGCCACACTAAAAAAGGTAAAAAATAATAGGTGAAATTAATTTTGAGAATGTATTTAAACCAACAAATCCAAGTAATCAATATGCAATAGAAAAATTACTAATGAGGTATTTTTCTTGTTTTCATGCTAAGACTTTAAATCTAATGTAGGACAAGTATCATGGTTCAATTCAAACTAGTCACAATTTCACACAGCTTCAAGCGCTCACTAGTCTCATTTGGCTACCATCTCGAACAGAGCAGATTTAGAACCAACAGCAACAAGGCGGACAGTGAGGATATCTGGAGAGAATCTATCCAATTATTAGGAGATATATGTTGGCCATACATCTTTATATATAAATAAATACTTTAACATAAGAAAAAAATCAATAAATAGAAAACAAGGTTGATATGCATTCCTCTCACAGTTTTCTGTTGTTACACTTGTGATTTCCATTATAATTTCTTCTTTGATACTTGAATTATTTAGATGAGAATTTAAAATTTCTACACTTATTTGGAAAGAGAAGGGGAGAGGGTATTCTTGTTTTCTTAATAATTTTTAATTTTATTAAATGGTGCTTTATACTAGACAAATTTTCACTCTTTTTTGAGTCTTCCTTCTGGGCCCTGGACGTGGGTGTTACTATAATTATTCCATGCCATTCCATGCATGCTTTCAGTTCATGAAAGATCAAGACTATTAACTACATTGTTCAGTTCTGCAGTGCATACTTAGTAAATTTTGTTTGATATAAAGCGATTTGTTAATCTACTATAAATATAGATTTATCCAGTTTTTGTAATTTTGTTAGTATTTTCTTCATGTATGGGCTGAATTATATGAAATTGCAAGTAGGTGATCATTTTTTTGACCTAAAAAGCTGTAATTTTATATAGTTCAACCTAATTATTTGAATTACTGCAGGCATCAAAATTTAGGATACTTTGAATCTTCCTGGTAATTTGCTCCTTTTATAATAACATGTTGACCCATTTTATAATAATTTTTTTGCATAAAAATCCTTTTGTTTGATAATATTGTAGCTATTAACTTTTTTGAATAACATTTTTTTAGATATGATTTGGATTTCTAATGAGCATATACAGCTAAATTATTTTAATCTGAAAGTTAAGACCTCTTAAAATTATAGCTGGTGTGCTTCATGATATCTTTGAATTTTTACAATATTCTATTGTCTTTCCCAGTCATCATGGGTTATTTATGATTGCTTTTCACTTTTCTTGCCTTCTGTAACTGTTTTTTCTTCATTCACTTCATACTACCAACTGAAAAACTGTATTTATTTCCATATAGGTGGTGATGATTCTTAAACTGCTGTCATTTGATTTCAGATATAAAGTTAATTAACAATCGTGGCTTCCTTTGTAGAATAAACATCCACCAGACACTTTACCTCTAATTATAACCCTCCTATCTTAATTCTTTCTATTATTTTATTTTCTACCTATTATTATTATTATGGTGGTGGCTGTTTTAAACATTAAAGTCTTTGCTGGTTTACTGATGTAAATGATTTACCAATTTTTTGCTCATCAGAGCTTACTGTACTCTACTTTTTCCACTGAAATTAATTTTCTTGTTTCTGAAGATCGGTCTTCAATAGGTCTCTCTGTGAAAAATCAGCCTTTAATATCTTTATTTCACCTTTTATTATTTCTTTATTCCTGCATGTAATTCTACATTGACTGTTGTCCTTTGTTAGCACTTAGAAGACAAAATTTCTGTCAATTTTTTGCCCTCTATTGTATACTCTTGTTAGTTTCATTCTGGTCCTTTTGTAAGAGATCTGCCTTTTCTCTCTAGTTTCTTTAAATATTTTCCTCTCTGGCTTTAGCGTTCTGAAATTTCACCACCATGGGCCTGGGTATTGATTTGTCTTTATTAATTTTGCCTATCTTTTAAATACCAATTCTGAGAAATTTATAGCTCTATTCTCTTGAAATGCTATCTTGCAATGCATCTGTATATTCTCCTATGATGAAACTCCTCTAAATATATGTTTAGATTCATTTTATCCCCCATGTTTGCTTAATCTCTCTTCCCATCTTCTTACTCTCTTGCTGGGTAATTTAATCAATCATCAAGTTTACACATTCATTACTTAGTTGTGATTAATATTTAACTAATATATTAATTTGGTTTTTAATCTCAATTATTAAAATTTCCATTTTCTAAGTCCATTCTTTGTTTCATTATTCTCATTGGATTTTAATTCTTAATTTAATGTCTTGATCATCACTAATATAATAATTTTATTTTTTTAAATATTGATTTATTTTAGAGAGAGAGCATAAGTGGGAAGGGTAGAGGTAGAGGGAGAGAAAAACCCACACTGGGCACAGTGCCCAATGCAGGGTTCAGTCTCACAACCCTGAGATCATAACCTGAGCCTAAACCAAGAGTCAGACACTTAACCAACTGAGCCACCCAAGTTCCCCAATAATTTTATTTTTATTATCATTTACATCAGTTTCTTTGGGCTCTAATCCTTGTATTATCTATTCACTCATATAGAATTGATCATTTAAAAAAATGTTTTGTAGCTTATATTATGACATTCTTTTTACACAATTTCAATTTTTCATTGGAAATCTATGTAGCCTGTGTGACAGAAGCGTCTATTCAGAATAGTCATATTTGTTTCAAGTATCTCACTAACATTACCAGCCAGGGACCAAGTTTCATATTATTATTTTGGTTTCTTGTTCATGGTCTATGTGGGTAAAATAAATTCAGTGGCATTTGCAACTCCCCACTAACCCTGTCTTTTCCCTGTTCCACAGGCTAGATGTTATCTAATCTGAGGATGAAGTCATCATGGGCCCCAACTTTATGGAGGGATCTCTCACTATCCGATATCTAGCTTAAAAAACAACAACAACAACAAAAAAAAACCCCACACCAATGCTTTACCTCAATCCCTCAAGTGAGGTCAAACTGAAACTACGTTTTCTCTAATGACAATCCATTCAAAGGCCCCAACTCTATGCAGGGATTTCACTTCCAAATACCTAGCTTGAAAGGTGCACAGGAGTTGGCTCTGTCCCTTTAGTGAAATGAAAGCTTAGCTGACTAGCCTGCAGCTGACAACTCCCACTTGACCTCTTGCTCTAGCACAGCCACAGATTCAACATGTGCATACAATTCTGCTTTTCAGCTTCACCTATGTTCCTAAGCACCTGGAGATTTCTCTTCCTTTTTTGAAAGTTCAGCTATGCATTGAAGAAATGTTGTTTTTATATTTTACCCAACGTCTCTAGTTGCCAGGCTATCTTGGCATGCCATCTTATTAGAATTCTAAAGACTCTTTGAACACTTTACCTACCTCAGCATTCATGAGGCTAAAACAGGCTCCTATCCACCCTAGTTACAGATTTTGCAAGGAATTGTGTTAATATAGGGAATATATATTTGCAAAGACTCCTAGGATAATACCTCTCGATCTTTAATTGGCTCATAATTCATCTGTGGAGTCTCATTCAAATGCAAACTCTGATTTATTAGGTGAATCATGTGATGCCCAGGCTGCTGGATGCTCTATTTTGAGGAGCAAGGCCCAAGGAGATTCTGATATCTTCCCACCAACTACCTACCTCTTCCAAGTTACTGTTTACAGCAAGCTATTTGCAGATAAGTTTAGTGTTGATGACCTGATCAGACCACCAAAATATCACATCTTTTCTTATTATTTTATATCTTAAAATTCTCACTTCTAACTTAGCAACATTAGCTATTTCACTTAACGACTGTGCACCTCAGTTTCTCAAAATTTGGGGGCTTAAATAAATTCTTTCATTTTAGAGGTAGTATCTATGCTTTTTGCATCCCCAATATTGCCTACATAGAGAGGACGACATAGAAGACACTCGATGCACGATTGTCAATTACCAAAAATGAGATAATGTACATTATCCAGTTATGGACTCACTGACCTTGGCTTTGTTCTACAATTTTATGAAAAGAGAACAGCTAACCACCAGAAAACTGTTGCCTGTCCATTACCCATGCTAAGCACTTTAAAAATGAGGCATAGTCTGGAGAGGAGAGACTGTGAGGAGTGAGTCTACTGTCCTCAAGGATTGTCTGTCTTAAATTCCTCAAGGTGAACATCATTGCCTGGAGGGGAACATAATAAATTGCTTCCCCAGCTGTGATGTTACTTGAGGACACAGTTTCTGAGTCTACTGGCTTCATTACTCTCTAACCTGGAGTGAAAAGAGACCTTAAAAGGGATTTTAATGGAACTCTCTTTGCCCTCTTCTGTAGCCCAATGTACATTACTGATTATCCCTACCAGAAGATAAAAATAAAGAAATAGATTTGTTATACACAGCTGAATGTGAATACCCAAGAATTATATCGATGTTTATCTCCAAGGTAGTATTTGAATAGTTTCTCTTACCCTTTCATCATTTCATCACTGAGCTCATCCTATAGCGATGGAATATTTTTTAAAAGTGTGTGTGTGTGTGTGTGTGTATCCTTAAATATAGAAAACACACACACACACACACACAGAGGGTTTTAAAGAGATTCAGATGCTTGACCCTCATTTCCTTTCCTCATTCATTTTAATTCTGGCTGATTTATACATATGAGAAAGTGCCTTAGATCATGCACACACACAAAATCCCCATAAAACTCCCTAGAAAAGCCCAACCATTTTAGTGCCACATGCTACAGACAGAACCTGGGATAGAATATAACTAACCAAGTATGCAGCGGTCAGAAAAGCTGAAACTGGGTTCTCAGATTCTCAGTGGGCAATAGATGGAGCTCAGCCATCCAGGAGTATTCTAAGCAGCATACTTTACACCCAGTGTTTCCCCATACTGTGCTCCTCTAGCCCATATCTAACTCAATGGTATCTTAAAGCAACGGTAACAAGAATAGGCCAGCTTATCCCTATAGGTCTTATTTCCCTAGGGAAGAAGTCTAAGAGGATTTCACTCACCACAGAGATGCTCTGAGCTATACTGAACGTGCATTATAGTGGTATAGAATACACTCAAAGATGTCTACTCCTTAGCCCATCTGGGAGTGCATTATAATGTATCATTATTGTCTCTTACTCCAGGAAAGCATTGCAACTGTTTTTCCTACTGTTTCCTCACCACTGCTGATCTATAACTGACTTCTCAAAAAAGAGACAGAAAAACAAGAGAAATCTCATTTGGTACACCATTTTTCAAATAGATGTACCTTGGCTAAAATTAACAAAAAATATTGGTTCCTTTAACCTAAGAATTAATTTGTTGACCTTTATGGTTTTATTTTCACAGACAGTCAATTCCATGTACCTGGAGAAAAGAAGAAAATGGAGCATTGGCACAGAGATAATTCCCAATTCCAACCTTAGTCAAGAATTCCTACTGAAGCCTTTAACAGAAGAAAGCCAAAGTGATTGGGGAAATGTAATCTCTTCTCCTGTCTGACCATATGGCAGAAAATCCTGGGAGAGTAGAACTCCTGAGAGGTAGGCAGCCCCAAGAATGAGAGATCTGAATCTACAGAAAGAATAAGTGACTGCCATATTATCAAGAACAGAAAGAACTTTGTATGTTGTAAAGTTTGAAGTCCTGGGAGCATTCGGCCTACAAGAGTACACACTTGGCAGAAAGTACCACAGGGGAAAATCCCTTGGGACCATGCATCCAGAGGGCAGGGATGTGTCTGTTTTTATTTTACCCCGGCTACCAAACACATTGTCTGACACATGCTCAGTATTCCATATACACTCAACATAGTTCTACAGAAGAAAGGAAAGGAAGGAGAGAAAAAGAAATGAGACATATTTATCTAGTTTTACATTAGATTTTTGTTGCTTCTTATTGATGGAGCAGCATGGAGACCTCTATTTTTAATTTCAGAAAGCTGCTGGCATTTATTGAGCATTACAGGGTACTCTTGACTGATCCTTTATCACCATATGCCCCAGTCACCCATTGAGGTCTGAATTGGCAGTTACTCAGTGTGCCCCAAGTATAACTTGGTGACCACAGGAGCCAGTGTTTTCTGTAATTATGCTCCTGGGCTGTGAAATCTGTTCCCTGTTGAGATTAAGAGAGGAACGTCTGTTGTAGAAATTAGGTTAAAGTAAAGGAGGTACATGTATTTGCTGATCTTTTTAATCTTTATATTGTTTTAATTTGATTTTCATTGGATTTTCTTTATTCTCTGCATCACCACTTGATAAAGTGGTAGTAATCATAATGACAACCAGCATTCATATTTTGCCAAGTTCCAGATGTCATTTAATCTTCAAATAAGCTTTATTGGAAGTACAAAAATTGGCTTTATCCTACAGATAAGAAAAAAAAAAAAAAACCTGAGGGACAGAGAGGTTAAGCAATGTAAGCAGCAGAGCCAGGGTTCAATCCAAACAGTTTATCTCTAACACTATGATATATATATTTTAACATACAGATATGTGTTGTGCATATGTATACATGCATATGAATGTGTAACACATGTATTTTAAAGTAGATAACACTGTAAGTTTGAACAATGGATATTCTTGGAAATTTGTATATTTTAGTAACATAAAATGAGTAATTACACCACCTCCATGTTCCAACCACTCTTCCATCTGCTTTATACATTGTTTCTTAATACACAACAAGTGAGGTCCTACTGGGCAGAGTAGATCATTGGTTTGTATAATATCCTCCTCTCAAGGTATTTTTTTAGTAAACAGTATTATCATACACTAAACCCAAGCTGAATCCAAAGCCACACTCTTAAAAAACAGGGATATATAAAAGATTTTGGCCATATGATATGTAAAACTTAAGACCAATTCATTAGGACTAGGAGTTGAATGTTCACAGTTGGGATATGTTTGGCAAACATATTATAAACTTGGGGTTAACTTTCAGATCCTTTTGCCTCCTTTTACTTTCCTACAAAGTCTTTCTTTGTAGAAAAAAAAAAAGTCTTACTTTTCTCCATACATGTGGTCTAAATACTGCACACACTACACACATACACAGGTACACACACACTTACAGAATCAAGTAAAACAAACCCCAGAGACTTATAGGATTAAAACTTCTAAAAGGAATGGGTGATGAGAGGCTTTGGAAAAGAGCATTGGGAGAGTCATCTCAACCAATGAGGCCTATTGGATATCTAGCTTTTTTTTTTTCAAAAATGTATCTTGTCTAAAGAAGGAATCCTTGATGGTATGAAGAAAGGGGCTCAGAGTACCATACACCTGAGCCAGACTTCGTTCAGGACTCCCAAGGCTTTGCTCATGTTGAGTTTGGTTCAGTAACAAGAAAAGCCCACCATTAATAAATATTCTTTTAAATATAGAGCCAAGGGTGGTTAGTTCAAGTTCTATGGTGATATAGTAATTATATACAAAGGATAGTGGTCAGAGATAACTGAACTTTGCACTACCCGGTCTGAAAAAGAGCACACGAGTTTCCCCAGCACCTGGGTGTTCTCAGTAAGATTTCTTGAAAGCAAAAGAAGGTATGCTGAGATCTGCAGATTCCGTGTCTGTTCCAGGCCCCTCACTGCCGCCTTCATATCCTTAAATTAGATTCTGGAATTACTAATAAGTCAACATTCCAGAGGAAGTGTGTGTGTCTATTTCCATCAGACTAAAGAAATAAAAAGTTTAAGGGCTCTGAGGAGTGGGAATATTTAGTTAGTTTGAAAGATACGAGGTTTTATGACTAGGGTAGGATGAGCAACTAGGAGGATGTGACTGATGAGATTAGACAGGTTAAAACTAAACAAGAAGGCCCCAGAGATTTGCCAGCACTGCTTGGCCTGTGGAGACTCATTTAACTTTTTTTTTTTTTTTTTTTTCTGAGAAAATTGAAATTGGTTCTGTGATGCCCGTTTTCCATTGAGAGGAATCCCAGGTATCCAGGACTCATCATGAACTAGGAGCTATATAAAGGAATACTGGTCTTAATGTAAATCCTCCCTGCTTCTAGTCAGAAAAACAGCAAAAAGAAACACTAGCTGGCTTTTTCACCTGTGCTATCAGAAAGCCAGGCAACATGTCAGTGGAAATGGGGAAATAACAGTGGAAAGGAATCCTGAAGGAATACTAGGATGAGTATAAGTTTGTTCCTGCTTTCCAGGAGGTCTCAGATTCAGAAGAGAGACTGGCAGAGGCCCAGATGCCCAAGTCCCAGGGAAGAGAATGATTAGAGAAGAGTCAGAGGAGGGAACCTGACAGCCTCTCCTGGGTGGGGCAGGTCTTCCAGGTCAAGGTGATATCTGAGCTGTAGCTGTGTTTTTGTTTTTTAATCTGTGTAGCATCTGCCATGACCAGGGCGTAGTGACTGGACCAGAGAGGAATGGTCTAGACCTAAGCCTATAAAATTTAGAGGGATTGGGTTTGTTTTATCTTAATTGCTTTATTGAGGT
The DNA here is from genome assembly GCA_003697995.1 of Taxidea taxus jeffersonii. NCBI lineage: Eukaryota > Metazoa > Chordata > Mammalia > Carnivora > Mustelidae > Taxidea > Taxidea taxus. The sequence goes on along the minus strand of RCUC01100652.1, from coordinate 13,722 downwards.
CAAATTGAGATAGGATAAACAGACCATGTTTAAAGTGTATGACTTGATATATTTGACATGTGTACACTGATAAAGCACCACAATCAAGATGACAGACATATTTATCACCCTCGAAAATCTCATGTGCTCTTTGGTAATCCCCCACCCCTTACCCTCTCTATCCTCTCATTCCCTACTGCTAGTAAACTGCCAGTTAGCATTCTGTCACTACAGATTAGCTGGCATTTTCTAGAAATATTGCATATAACATAAACTCCAGTGACTCAAAATGCCATGGAAACCTTCATCTGGTTGCCACCTCCAACCACAATGTCATTTCCAAAGACTCTCCCAACTGCCCCTAAGTTCCAGCCACATTTTAAACCACTTAAGAGTTCACTGTTCTTTCACAATTCTTGAGATTTTTTTTTTAACATGCTGAATGCTCTACCAGAAGAAGTCCTCCTTCCCATCATCAATTTTGTGAGGTCTTAATGACTCTTCAAGACCCAGCTCAAATATATGAAACCCTCAAGTTGCTTGGATAACGCTATGCATTGTGTTATGGATTTATCTGGTATACATTTATATTAATGACTTATATTCTTCATATTCATTTGTCTACTTCCTGTGCTCAACCATGAGTCCCTTGAAGACAGATACTATAGCGTATTAATCAGTGGTTCCTGAGTACATGGCATCTATTTGGTACTCATGAATGTTTGTTGAATAAATGAATGAATCAGTGAGTGAACCAGTGAATTAATATGACTTTTTCCCTCTCCCCTTACCTAAATGTACTCCGTGTCCCATGAAATCTTTATGTAAATAGCAGAAGTTTCATTGGCAGTCAAATACATTGTCCTTCCAAATATTTTTCTACAGGTTTGCTCCTATACCGTGATAACTTAACCTTTTCTGCTTCTTTATTTTTCTTTACCTTCCAGCTCCTACTGGCCTTTAGAATACATATATAAGTTAATAGACCAAGGAAATAGTTAACAGGCAAATTAGTAAGAAGGAGGTCAAGAAGAGAAAAACTCCTCTTGTTAATGCCAGCTACATCACTGCAAATCTTAAATACCACCACACTTGTAAAATCAGTAAAGCAGACAAAAATGCATTTTCCAAGTGCATTTCATCATCCAAGGATAACCACAATTTTCCCCTTCATACAGTTTCTTCTGGTCTATACATGTATGCACATTGATTTATTTTTACAAACTGTGGATCATACGACGCATAAAGTTCTATATCCTGCAATTTTATTTACCATTTTATCGTGACCATTTCCTCCTATCTTTCCAAACATGAATTTTAATGAATACATAATTTTCCTTTGTGGAGTTGATATAATCACCTCTTGATTTTCTAAGCTAATGTAGGTAAATTATACTGTAAATGAGATGGCTATCTAATACCTACTAGGATAGCCAGAGTTTGTCAAATTCTTCCTGCAATACAGAGAAGCCAAAGGGAAAGAGAAATGTTGAGTCTAAACAGATAGTTGTTGAGCTTTTTCCCTTTTACAGGAAAAAACAAATATTGATTAGCATTTCTTTGATATTAAATAGTGAAGAAGATTTTAGCAAGTTACCCAAAGGTCTTAAATTAAGGATTGAGGGGCACCTGGGTGGCTCAGTGGGTTAAAGCCTCTGCCCTCGGCTCAGGTCATGATCCCAGAGTCCTAGGATAGAGCCCCGCATCGGGCTCTCTGCTTAGCAAGGAGCCTGCTTCCCATCCTCTTTCTCTCCCTGCCTCTCTGCCTACTTGTGATCTCTGTCTGTCAAATAAATAAATTAATAAAAAAATTTAAGGATTGATTGATTAGTATTCTATATAACTTTCCCCATTTCATTTCATCAATATGGCACTTAGGCCTTTTCTCTCTTGCATCATTATGCACTGACCTTTCCATTGTTAATGCTTCTATTCTATGCCTGAGTAGAGAGAATTTTTTCCCTCTTTTCAGAGATTAGCTGCAAAGAAAATTTATGTGACATTCAAAAGAATTATTTCCAACCTACCCTTTCAAATGCCTTTGTGACATCTAATGATGTAATTGAGCTACATTAATTTTAGGAAGCATCTATATTTGCATAATAAAAAATTTGATTTTAATGTACTTCAAAATATGCATTGCTTCAAAATTAATGCAGTATTTTTTGCAAAAGATACAAGCCACATTTAGTTTTGTTACTCTATTACAGCATACTTTGCATTTCATGGTTGTTATAAAATGAGTCAATTTCAATATTGTTAAGGTTTATTCACTCTCTCCTATTACCAATATGCAAATTTTCTCACCAAGAACCATTTGTTGATGTCCAGAGCACCCCACAACACCAGCAATATTTTTATTACATACATAATATATATAAAATTATAATTTGATTATATACATAAAATATAATTATATACATAATAACATTGCCTAAGCCCAACCTTCTCTGCATCTGTTCTATGTAACTCTACCTCTTTAGGATGATAAAGGAACTCATGTAAAGTAGTGCTTTTTGACTATATGACTTAGGATATAACTAGATTTAACAAATTCCATGTTTCTTTATGAACAGTAGTTCTTGTGGCCATTAAAGGAAGAGTAGAATAAAAATAAAGAAGAATAAAACAAGATTTACTCTAAACTTCAAAAAGGATGTAATATTTCCTCTTCTCCAGCCAGTTACCAGGGAGCTCTTATCCTTGCATCAAAGGACTGATTATTCTGATATATACTCATCTAAGTACATCTTCACTATTTCAAGGAACATTTCCATTTTTCCAGTTTTCTGTTTTGAGTTTGGGGGCTCCAGCCAATGTGGTAAGAATATCATGAGTAATAGGAGAGAGAAATGGACTAAGGACCACTCAGAGGGATGGTCGATATGTGAACCAAGGGAGGAGCTTTTGGACAAGAATACACACAATGACCGGGTCTCTGCACCTCTGTCCCATGGCTCATTCAGCAGTTTTCTGCCCAGGCCTACTTTCAGACATTTCCCAGTGTTAATCAGGATCTGTTTTTCTCCTCTTTGAAGGGTTTACCTTCAAAATATATTCTGAATCTCATCATTTCTTGCTACTTTCATCACTGTAGTTCTAGGTCAAGCTACTGTCATTCCCCGAAGCACAACAACAATGGTCTTGTCATCGGGTTCTGGATTCCTACCCCTGCTCCCTAGCATGGTAGCCAGAGTTAATCCTTTAAGATGTAAGTCATATTAAGGACTCTGTGGTGAAGCCCAAATCACTTTGTATTATAGCCAAAACATCTACCATGGCCTACAAATACATGGAGGACCCAGCGCTTGCCCTCCCCCTTGCCACCAACTGATCTCCACAAATGCACCTCCCTAGGCTTGCCTCCTTACTTTTCTGCCATTTTTGTCTTTGAACTTGCAGACCTCCACCTGTGATGTTCTCTCCCCAGGATATCTGCATTGTTTGTTAACTTCCTTCTTCCAGAGAGGAAATGAACAAATGAAGAACTTTAAAAATTTATACAGTTATTATTTTCCACAAGGAAGGCTGACTTATGTGATAGACAACATCAGCTTGCTTAATTCTGTAGGACTGTATATATTTAATTTTTTTAAAGATGCTAATGTGAATATGAAAAATATTTAGGGAAACACAATTAGAGAGAAAAAAAATCCTGAATTTCCTATTCTATATATTTTATATAATCCATTTAGGATTATATAGATCACAATAAACTGAGAGACAAAAGCAGATATCCTTCTGTTTTTCTGTTTCCAGAATCAGCTGTGACAGAGCTAGAAATGATTCTAGACTCCTTCTATAATAACCTCCCCATTTTCAAAGTAAAATGAGACAGACGATGAAGTGATTTCCCTCCAATCCCATAGCTGCTTTTAGAAGAATCATGAGTTGGATGTACATTCTTTACCTCTCAAGCCCCTGTGCTTCCACTATCTCAGGTGTTTTATACTTTGTGCTGTATAATATGCTATCTAGAGGCGTATGCATTATCCATGGGGCCATAATTATATCTTCAGAGTAGAAATGAAAGAATTTGGCTGCATTTCTTTGGTTAGGGCTGAGAAAAAAATCTGCTAAGCAGGGTATTTTTCCCTTCTTATAACTTAAAGAACAACTTCCAAAACGGCTTCCAGCTTTGCCTCACTGTCTGAAAAAAAAAAAAAAAAAATTCAAACTGAAGTAGAAATGCATATGAAACTGCTGAAGAGTCTTACAGTTGTACCCTTTCCCATATCAAACTTCTTTATGAAAGTTAAACAGTTTTAGTAAAAAGCCTATACATCCCTCTGGCAGAGAATACCCAAACCTTCAAGCCACATTTTATGAATTACTTCTGAACATAAAACAGAATATTTTCACATGTGATATACTCCTTAAAGCAACAGACAGTTTTAAAGATCAGAAAGAAGACATTTTGTTTCTGAGCAAATACGTGATTGTTTATGGGCTCCTCCTCCCTATTTCCATTAACTTTTGGGGATTTGGTACTGTAGCTTTTAAGAAAACATTCTGACACATATTTACTAATGTGCCTGATTTTTTAAAGAAGGCAGAATGTACCCAATCACCGCAGTATATAAACCAACTGTGAGTTTCCTTTCTTCTCTCAGAATGCTTTTACGTGCCATTGTCAAGTACACAGGCTACCTCACACCCTCCTGCTAATGCAGGACAGAACAGTATCAGAAATGTGGACTTGAATAACTCTTATCAGAGGCATTTATAAATAAAAACAAACTTGAGGGTATAATACATTCTTATGAAAAAAATGTTGGTGAATTCTAAGAAGAGCTTAAGAGTAATTCATTTCTTTTGTGGGAGAATATTATTGGGCTTCCTTTCCCTTTTGTCAATTGCTTTCTACTCTCTCTTTCAATCTACTCTGCCGGATTACAATAAGATGGAATAAATTTTAAAGTAATTTCAGAAGAGGGGACATGCTGTATACACACCCCTCTGTACTGATCACCTTGCATGTAAGCAGGCTAATTTCTATTTTCAGAGATCTTTATTAATTGGTTTTTCTATAAAACTTTTATGAGTGTGGGAAGATATATGGCATTATCAGCATTTCTATCCACACATCAAGTAAGCTAAAGTAACTGCTTTAGTGGAAAATTAGTTGCAGTTTGAATGAGGTTATACCCATATCCCTCCTTGCCAGGTTAAGCTATTCCCTTCCTTACTATTTCTGTACTCCTTACACCTGCTGGCCATCTTGCAACTTCTTTTGCTCTCTTAAGCAGATCTGTTATAGTGTTACTCTTTTCTGTCATGTTTGTAAAATCCACTTAGCTCCATGAAAACATGATTGCTTTTTAAAATATTTATTTGTAATAAATGTAAATGGAATAACTGCTTTGCACCCAATAAACATCCAAAATTATTAGCCAAATAAATCAAGATGATTATTTGCTTAGTTCTACTTAATTCTACCACACCCTCCTCAACACACAAATGTGTGTGTATGTATTATGACCTGGTCAAACCTATGGGAAGTTTCAAAGACAGTGGGGGTGATAACATCCTTCTTAGAAGCCACAAACCTGGAATGAGGCATGTACCACCCACTGGGGGTAGTTTTATTTGTGATTAACTACAAATTCTATATATTTCCATATTCACAATCTCAGCTGGGAGGCTAGAACTAAAATGGGAGATGGAGACAGAGGCCAAATCCTTTAATTTTCTTTCCCAATAATAATTTTGGCAAAAGATACAGCTTAGTATTAAAATTTCAAGAATAAGAGAAAGAGGATCAGCATCTAGGAAAGAGTCCTAGGAGGCAGAGTGAAACCTTTAGGGGTGTTCCACAAAGAGTGCACAAAATAAAAATTTGAGTATAAACATGGTCTTTTTGGTATCTATTCCCATTTTTTCTCATCTCTCTTCTTTCCTTTTTCCCCAGTTTATTGGTCTGTTAGTGAGAGTTTTCCACTTCTCTTGAATAAGAATAAATGTGCTTTTGTCTTATTTTTTCATTTCCAATTTAACCAGAAAGGTCACAGAGACATTTTAAAATAGTACTTCTTGGAAATATTTTAAGGCTGTTAAAATCTCTTAATTCTCAGAGGTTCCACCAGAATCACCACACTTTTTACTTCATGACTATCCCCAAGAAGAAATATCAAATGCCATTTTCTTTTCTCCCGCACTTTGTATGCAAGGTGAAGCAAGTATCAGAGAGAAGAAATAGGTTCTGAAAGGTCTGGGTCAGCATTTCAGCCAAGACCATGCACACCAACACCTGATAACACATGATAATCCGTTTCTGTTATCTGACCAAATTTAGAAAAAGGTCACACAGTTCAAAATAGCCCTCAAAATTATTTCAACCCTTTCTGAGAAGAATTATATTGTATCCCAGACACATGTTGATCTGTCCTATCTGTTGAAGCTGCTCGCTTTTCCCTCCAGAGGCTCTCCCCTTCTAGGGAAATGGCCAAAGAGGCTAGGTGTTTCTAACCCCTGACATCCATTCTTTGGCTTCTGATCTGTAGCTGTGCATGCTTAATAGGGTGAGGTTAGTTAGAGTGAGGCTTTTCAACATCTTCCCCAAATATCTTTAAATCCTCAAGCTGTAGTACAAATATGTGATTAATTTCTGTTTTTGTGAGCTCACCATGAATGTCTTACAACTTTGGGCTCCACTGTGAGTTTAAAAAAGGAAGTATCCAGGTGTCATCTTTGTTTCTGTTTGGTTTTGGTTTTGCCTGTTTCCTCCATAAAAATTTGTAATTGCCTTCACTTCATGCTATCATCCTCCACTCTATCTGTTTCTAGTGACACAAATGCTGAAAAGTCTTAATAGCATGATGTAAGCAGGACCACAGCTGTACCACTTCCACCATCACTGGACTGACACTGGAGATGGTCTTCATATACCAGTCAGCTGCATCCAGTTACCTTGGGGGCAAAGAGAGTGGAGGCAAAGAGAAAGGGGAGGACTGTCTGTTAAGTTCCTGCTGTGCTGGGCATTTTGATCCTTGTTTTATACCCAGTATGGCATTGGGTCATTTTACAACAATACTTTAAGTTGAATTCTCCTGATATTGTAGGTGATGGAATTGAAGATCAGAAAGGTCCGTGTGATACCTGTAGCATGAAACAATTATTTCAGGCTCAGAAAGATTTTTATGGACTGAATATTTGTATCCTTCACCCCCCAAATTTATTTGTTGAAGACCTAACCCCCAGTGTGATGGTATTTTGAGGTGGTAAGGAAATTGTTAAGGTATAGGCAGGGAGATAGGAAGCTCCTGACTAGGCTCTGGAACTATTCTTGGCAGCAGAGATGCTGAGATAGAGTGGAACAAGAGATAAAGGAACAAACCAGACCACCCTGCCCTGGGTGTTCATGGGTATTTTTTTTTTTTTTTTTAACAGCAGTTACATTGTCACCACAGAAAATGGCCAGACCTCAAAGAAGTAAACTGTGAAGGATGTAATCCATAGTCCTTGCTCAAACCAAGATGGCAAGAGAATTTCAAGGCCACCAGTTTCCTAGTCAATTGTCAATAAAAGATTGCCAATGAAAGGCCACAGCGGCAACCCATTCAGGAACCCTCTTATTCTAGAGAGCTTTTTTTTCTTCTTCTTGTCCTCCCCTTCACTTATTAAGCTATCATCTCACCTCTCTGTGTATGTAAGATTCATCCTTTGACTCCTTGAGACAAGAACCCTGTAATAGTGGGGGTTTGGGGGAGTAATTAGGGTTAGATGAAACAATTGGGCTAGAGCCCTCATGAGGGGATAGTGCCCTTATAGGAAAGACACCAAAAGTTTACACTCTCTCCACTCTCTCTCTCTTTCTCACTCCTCCCACTCCTTGCCTCTCACGTTCCCACAAAGAGATCATGTGAACACATAGTGAGAAGGCACCATATGCAACTCAAAGGGAGAGATCTCATCAGAAGCCAATCATGTTGGTATCTTGGTCTCAGACTTCTAACCTCCAGATCTGTGGGAAAATAATTTTCTGTTATTTAACCATCCAGCCTATGGTATTTTGTTATGGCAGCCTAAGCAGACTGAAACAGAAGATTTTCCATATTTTATTTAGAAAGAGTTGGACTGGAATTCTATTCCCCAAAATATGGAAAATTGTAGAGAGTAGCTAGAAAATGTGGAAGAAAAAAAAATTACCTATAAAATGTTTTGAAATGCATTGATTTGATGCCAGAAATTTAAGAGAAATGCTTAGATACCAGAAATCTGAGGAGAATCCACGGAGGAGTGAAAACACTGAAGCAGGCTTTTGCCCTCAGGCATCTGCCGATTCTTGATGGCCTAGAGAATTTTAACTGACTGAAAAAAGTGAGGGATAGACTAGGGTCCATCCAGAAGGAAGATCAGATCAGAGACTCAAAAATAAAGCCAAGGCCCCAGAAAGGAAATAACTACAGAATTTAAACTTAATACACACACACATACACATGCATATACACACACAGAAATGGAAACTATAGAGATAAATGCATGTCTTTCCCTTGGCTCTAGGCAAAATGGGGGAAAAAATGTCTCCCCCAAGATTTCCTAACCACTATTGTGCAGGTGGAGGCTGGACACCACAAGACCTGTGTATTCTTCCCTTCTTCCCACTCAGCAAAACATACACTAGAAACTAACCTTATAGGGAGTTTGACTCAAGCTTTAGTTAACCTGTTCAGCTACCATGGTTCAGCATGTCAGCCCCAGCAAGCTGACATAAGAGCAAAGAAACACGCTGGGCACCTGAGAGAACAAGAGGGAAGAAAACGTGGAATGGAAGTAAAAATTAATGGTCCCAATCATGTGCCAGATGCTCCGTGCTCACTATTGTATTTGACTCTCAGAGCCTGTGTTGTAGGCATTGCTCTTTCCATTTGAAGATTAGGTCATGGACATTCAGAGTGGAATGATAACTTGTTAAGGGACACACAGCAAGGGCATGGTGGAACCACAATACTAGCCCAGTTCTCTGGTCACCGAAGTCCTTTGTTTATTTACAGTAAAATCATGTCCCACAGTAACAGCTATAATATATAAACTGAATTTGATGAATGAAGAGTGTAGACTTCACATGCATGTCATTAAGATCTCAGTGGGCTTATGTGTGTTTGTTTTACTGCCATATTGTCCCCAGGCAACACTGGAAAAATCTTTTAAAATTCCAGGTCCTCAGGAGGTCATTTTAGTGGTCCTGGAAATTGTAAAGCAAATTGTTGTGAACAGGCTTTTTAAATTGTTTCTTGGCAGGAATGGAATAATCAAGTGCAATGGTTTTAATTGATTACAGAAGAATGGTCCTTTGAGCTGATACAGCAAGTCTTTTTGGTCTGTTTGTGGCTTAAAATGTGAATTGATGCAATGACTACTCATGTTAGATTTTGTTACTGGAAAAGTCTTCAGTGGGAAAAATTAGAAATGCTCAAAGTAATGTGACTTGTTTCTTAAAGGATACCTTTCCAGCATCCTTTAAGAAACGGAAATGATTGTTTCTCTGTAGTCTCACTGCTTAAATCTTACTTTGATTATTCTTCTTTCTCAATCTCAGAATTGGAGTCTCTGAGTAGAGACATGATGAAGACCATGCAGGTGTAGGATTCTCGACTCTTGTCACTAATGAGCCAAGTGGGTTTGGCCAAATCATCAAACTGGCTGGCCACCATGCTTTCCTTTCCAAAATGAAGCAAACAGTGATGGCACTACCTCATGCCTGTAATGTGATCATGGTTACAGAAGTTAATATCTTAATATGTTACCTGAAACAAGACAGAAGGTGAATGAATCCTGGCTGATAGTAGCAGTAGTAAAATACTAGTAGAAAAACTAACTTTGACCATCTCTGGATGTGAGAATAACATCAGATATTACTGAAAGTTTGTGAGTCTAATCCTTGGACTGACAGTTGGTAATTCTTTGAGATTTCTAGGGAGAATGAAAGAAATTATAAAAATGGAAGATAATTAAAAAGACAGACACAGAAAACTATATTCTAGCAAGCAAGATGTGTATATGTAGAAAATGTCTATAGCAGTGACTAGGTCTTATATGCCATTTGTCTGTTCCATGATCCAGTCCATGGATCATGGCTTACCTGCCTATGTTAGTTTTCTGTATGTGACTATAATAATGTACTACAAACTACCTGGCTTAAACAACAGAAATTTCTTACCTCACAGACCTGAAGGCTTCACGTGCAAAATAAAGCTGTTGCAATGGTTGGTTCCTTCTGAGTGCTGTGAGGAAAGGATCTGTTCCAGGCCTTTCTCCTCGGCTTGTAGATATCTGTCTTCACATTCACATGGTGTTCTTTCTGTAGCTTTACATTGCCTGTCCCTGGGCATGACTCTCTGTGCCCAAATTTTTTCCTTTTAATAAGGACACTGCCAAATTGAAGTAAGGCCAACCCTGGTGATCATATTTTAGCTTGATTACTTCTGTGAAGTCACTTATCTCCAAAAAAGGTCACGTTTGGAAGTCCTGGAGGTTAGGTCTTTAAGTAGTGATTTGAGGTGGACACAGTTCAACTCATAACACTGCCCTTGGCCTTCCATGTCCTCACATCAAACTATAATCACCCTAACCCAACATCCCTTAAAATATTAACCCATTCCAGCATCAATTCTAAATCCAAAATCTCACTTGTTATCATCTAAATCAGGTAAGGGTAAAATCCAAGGTACTCACTCAGAGGCAAAATTCCTCTCTGGCTCTAAACCTGTGAGGCAGATACTAAGGTATACGGCCAGGGGCCAGAGAGTATATGTACAGAGATTCATAGGTGCCAGCATTGGCTCATAATGAAGTCATGTGGTCTGATTTCTAGCTTCGGTTTTGGGGGAAGAGCATGAATATCTTACTTTTTGCCCCTCAAGACATTTATTAGAAGAACTGAAGAATGGAGGAAAACAGAGATATAGGAGACCACACACACACTGAGAGACTGATGTGTAGATCTAGAAAAACCCTCCTGCTGTGAAATATGGAATCTTAAAGAGAAGTGATTTTCCAATCAAAGGCTGGGTGACAAAATTATGCATGGTTGCAGATATAGTGTATATTTTTGCCTTGAATAGAGGTAGTGACCATGCAATTGTGAAGTACCTAAAATCTCAAAACCTAACTCACAGCCCTTCTTTCTAAACAAGACACTTTCTTATAAAAAGCACCAAAACTACCTAATATACAATTTTGTCCACATAATCACCCTGAAAGCATTTATGTAATCAAAAGCAACCTCTGGGAATGGAAACTGGAATCTGGAAGTGAAACTCAAGAAAGATTTCATCATTGCACAAACAATTTCAAATTAAGCACTAATCAGAGGGGAAAATTAGGTTTATTCACAGGGGCCACTCAAAATAACCCTCTTAATAATGTAGAAATTGGCTGTAGCTAAAGTCTCACAAGTCTAGACACAAATACATTTAAAATACAGCAAAGCCAGTCAATATAAAACGTAGCAAATACAAGAAGTCAATGTAAAATAGATTTCCCAGATATGAGGAACATGGTTCCAGGATTGTAAGCAAACTGCTCAAGAAAAAAAAAAAACAAAAAAACAAAAAACACTCTGATTTAGCAGAATTTTAGGCTTACAAGAAATGTCTTTGCTTTTATTAGTGTCTTAGTCTTAAAATGGCATTTCTGATTTCCCTTTTGCTAATCAGGACAGATACTGACCAAAACCAAAAGGGTCACTAGGCACTGAGGTCATATTTCTTAAGCTAAAAAATTAAAAATTAAAAAAATAATAAAAAATAATAAAAATAAAAAATAATAATAAAAATTTAAAAATAATAAAAATAAAGGGAGAAGAGAAGAAAAAGAGGGACAGAAGATAGTAACCAGTCTATATTGATACCATTTTAAACCCACTTGGAGTGGAATTCAGAGAGACACTTAAGAGTGTACACAGAATTAACTGACTACCCCTTACCCTTCCCAGTTGCCTCCAAGCCTATACCCCCCAAGCATCTGTGGCTGACTGAAGCACAGGTTTTCTGGTAAAAGGATCCTGGCTTCCTAGGAGCAGACGACCAGAGGCAGAGTTATAACTAAGATTGCTGTTAACAGTCCCATTCTTAACATATATCCTTTAATTGTTATCTTCCTTCTTCCTCTCCACTACGTCTTTTATCCCCCACCACCACCACCACTCCTTCACCCTTACCTAATCCTCCCTGGCTCAAGACCCTTGTATCAACATTATTTCTTCCTGCAGATGACCAAAGAGGTTGCTAACCTCTGCCTTCCCTTGTGTAATTTTCAAACACACCCGCTTCCACGCCTTGCAAGTGAGCCCCATCTGAACCTGCAATCATCGGGGTGCCCTACATCCCTAGCTGGAGACTATCTGATCTCCAGGCTCCAGGGAGGAGCATTCTGTCTTCAAAAAAGATACTAAGGGGTGGGGGGGATGTACACAGCACTTCCTTTCTGTGCTTGCCCTTGGGGCGGTGGCAGCCACCACCTCATCCTCAAAGCCGGTGAGTTTGTGGACCTGTATATGCTACAGAAATGCTCCACCAGCAACCAAATTGTCTGTGCCAAGGACCACACATCCATCCAGCTAAATATGGCCAAGATCGACAAAGTGACAGTCAGGGGCAATGACCAGTTTAAAACCTATGCTATCTGTGGGGCCATTTGTAGGATGGGTGAGTCCAATGACTCCATCCTCTTACTGGCCAAGACCTATGGTATTGTTTCTAAGAATTTCTGACTGAAGAGGATCATGGATGTGGGATATTTGTCATAAATAAATAGTGAACCTCCCCTACCTCCACCAAGAAAAAAGATACTGTTTCCTTGCCCTGAAAGCCCTCTAAAGTTGAGGGGAAGAGTTTAGAAGAGATTTGAACCAATTTTCTCTCCAGTGATGAGTAACTTTACAAAAAGAGAGTAGCCAAAGAGGTTTTCAACTCTTGTCATCAACAAATGAACAATACAGATAATGTCAGAGAGAAATAGTTGGTCTAAAGCTGCTCTAAACAGGACATCTGGGTGGCTTAGTCATTAAGCATCTACCTTCGGCTTGGGTCATTATCCCAGGGTGCTGGGATCAAGCCCCACATCAGGCTCACCGCTCAGTGGGAAGCCTGCTTCTTCCTCTCCTTCTGCTTCTCCCTGCTTTTGTTCCCTCTCTTGCTGTGTCTCTCTGTCAAATAAATAAATAAAAATTTTTTAAAAAGCTGCACTAATCCAATTTAATGACCATTAGCCACAAATGGCTATTCAAACTTAGTTTAAATTAATTAAAATTTCATTTCTCAATCATGACAGCTACGTTTCAAGTTCTCAGTAGCCACAGATAGCTGGTGGCTACTGCACTAGGCCATGTAAATATGGAACATTTCTAGCACCACAGAAAGATCTATTGGACAGCACTAGAAAGGCCTGCATTGGCAGAGAAAGTAAGACAGAGAAAGAGAGAGACAAAGAGGGGGGAGAGACAAAGAAAGGGGAAAAGAGAAACAAGGAGACAAAGAAAAACAAAGAAGAAAGAGAAAAAATAATTAAAAGAGAGCAAAGCTGCAGGTCTGAGGTTGAGACTTTTTCCTATAGTTCCCCACAAAATGTCATAGCAATAATATGTTAAGAGGAGCCCACTTCCCTCAGCACTTGATTTTAAGAGGCTGTCTTGGGTCTAAGCAAAATGAGTATAGAGACTCACCCACAGGAGAGGTTAAAGTTTGGAGCCAATTAGTTGTTTTGACCTGAATCTACTCATTTTCATTTAGACTTTTTTTTTTT